>VMDO01003009.1:95903-153344 GCA_007922755.1 Pedetes capensis
GTACAACCAGAGTGCTCCTTGGAAGCAAAAATGGCCAAACTGCGTCTTACATATTTCGGACATGTAGTCAGGAGAGAACAATCCCTGGAGAAGGACATCATGTTTGGAAGAGTGGCAGGTCAACGGAAAAGAGGAAAACCCTCCACCAGAGGGATTAACACAGTGTCTGCAACAATGGGCTTAAACATAAATAAGATGGTTTGCCTGGCACAGAATCGGCAAGTGTTTCGATGTGCTGTACATAGGGTCGCTATGAGTCGGACTCGACTCGATGGCACCTAACAACAACAACAATTTTTAAAGAGGGGGTAGCAAGTTGATGGGGCATATGTGTGTGTGTGTGTGTGTGTGTGTGTGTGTGTGTGTGTGTGAGAGAGAGAGAGAGAGAGAGAGAGAGAGAGAGAAACAGACAAGGAGAGAGAGAGAGTCTCTGTGTGTCTCTGTGTGAAGAGAGAGAGAGAAATATTGATTGGATTCACACCTGAAACAGCCCTATTCTGAACATAAAAACCAGTGTGTTCAAACTTTAGTAAGGACAAGGATGATCTGAGGCTCTTGTTAAATGCACATCATGATTCAGTAGGTCTGGGTGGGGCCGCCGTTCTGCATTTCTAACAGCTCCAGGTCATGGGGATGTTGCCACAGGAGCCATACTTTGAGCAAGCAAGCGAATCAAGGATCAGTCTCCTCTCAAACTTCATTGCTGGCTCTTCTTTCTCAGTTGCCCCAGGGTTTCATTTTCTGATTCTCTCTTTTTTGTCTAAACACTCACTCCGAAGATGATCTCATCTATTTCCTTCTTTTAAAACCACGTGTACAAGCCTTCTTTCAACCCAGGCTTCATACTAGAATCCACTAGGGAGTTATTTCCTCTTCTTTTAAAGTTTTCTAAGGCCCCACACCAAACCAATTAAATTAAGAACTCTGGGGTTAGGTCAGAAGCCTATGTTTTTTTAAAAGCTCCTCAATGATTCACACATAAAGGGCTAAAAACAGTTGATCCACACCATGGTATCTTCCTGGGACTAGGGTTTAGCTCAGTTGGTAGAGTGCTGCTCTGCACTCTCTGAGGACCTAGGTTCAATCCCCAGCACCACAAAAACAGAAGAAGGATGTGACAATCCACTCCCAAAGCAATCCTGAAGCAATCCCGAAAATATCAGCTATTGAAAACTCTGTGAAGGTCACTATGAGTGGGACTAACTCTAGCACTTAAAAACAACAATGGTATCAACTTCTCATCTTTGCTCCACGTACCTTTCCCTATGCCTTCTGAATGTCTACTAGGCATCTACAAGTTCACATGTCCAAATAGACCTCTTGATTTTCATCTGCCCAACCAAAACCTTATCCTCTACTGATTTCTCCTACTCAGTAAATAGCCCCAACTCTTCACTTCATTGCTTCAGCCAAAACACTAAGTTTTACTGTGATGCCTCTGTTCCTGTTCTTTCACAGCCCATATCCAACCCATCAGCAAATGGATCCCATGTCAGTTTACTTCTTACAACTTCCATTACTGACAGCTTAAGCCAAGCCAACACTGTCTCTAGGTTACGACTCTTGCCCTCCAGCCCCAGTCTATTCTCCACACTGTCTCTTGCTTATTAACTTCCCAATGGCTTTCCACCAACTTACAATAAAACACAACTCCTTCCTGTGGTTTCTACTGCTATCCATCCTCAGGCATTACTTACAAGAACCAAATCGGCCAGCACCCTGGTCTTGGCTTTCCCAGCCTCTGTGACACTGTGAGAAATAGATGTCTGCTCTTTAAGCCACTTAGTCTATGGTGCATTGTTACAGCAGCCTGAGCTGCCTAAGATGTTGATATAATGAGTAAATAAATCAACAGAATCACTTGGATGGGAGGCTCTGTGACATGCCCCAAAGTTCTGTAACTGTCCATCCTTTAGGCTGCCCAATATTTTTATTAATAATTTGAACAAAGGTATATGGGGATATGTTTAATTTCCCAGTAACAGAAACCTACAAGGGAGTGCTAGCTTGCTTATATGTTCAAAAATAAGATTTCAAAATATTTTCATGAATTATCAATAAGAGAAAAACAAAGCTAATATTTACTGAGATGAACGTAAATTCCTACATTTCATTGTTTAAAATCATTCATATAGATAGAAAACTACAGAAGACATGCCTTATTAGCAAATTGAATGAAAAAAATACTCAAGGCTTTTGCTATCTACAAGTTCAAAAGGAAACATGGGTAACACAGCTGCTGCAAAAATTAATAGGGACACTTGACTGCATGAATGAAATGTTAGTGACCATCACGAAAGAAGGCAGTCCTTGTACCTAATAACAGGTCAAACATCTGGAGCATCTTGTTCTGTATATCCTAATTTCAAAGAATGTTCATAAAATGATCCCTAAATACAGACAGGTAAATAGTCGAGTGAATCGTCTAGAAACCATGTCAGAGAGCATATGCTTGAAAGATTTAAAAGACCTAAATCTTGACCAGAACCCACTATTGATAATAAAGTCAGACCTTAATGAGGATTTTCAATGTGCCACGAATATATTCATATAAATAATATGTGCATGAGGTAGATAGCATTATTATTTCCATTTAACAGTTGCACACACCAAGGCACAGAGAGGTGGTGTATTCTACTCAAGACTATACATATTGTAAATGGTATGGTTTGATTCCAGAGCTCACATTCAAAATCAGGAAATAGTCTTTAAAAACTTGTGGAAATGAGCGGGCAACGTGGAACATGCCTATAATCCCAGCTACTCAGAGGATAAGGCAGAAAGATTGCAGATTTGAGCCCAGAGGCAGCCTTTGTAACTTAACAAGACTACATCTCAAAGTGAAAAATAAAAAAGGAGCTGGGGGTTCAGCCGAGTGATGGAGCATTTGCCTAACATGCATGAGGCTCTGGTTTCAACTCCTAAAACAGAGGGGAAAAAAATGTAGAGTGGACATCAGGGAGCTATATTAGACTTATTCTTTATAGCTCCAGGGTGTGAAACTAAAAACATCAGAAGGAAGTTACAAGGACCAAACTCAGCCAGGCCCAGTGGCACACACCTGTAAATCCCAGGAAATTAGGAGGTGGAAACAGAAGAATCACAAGTTTGAGGCCAGAGGCAGCCTGTGCAATTTAGCATGATGCTGTCTCAAAATAAAAAAATTAAAAAGGGAATGGGGGTGCAGTTCAGTGGTGCAGCACTGGCCTACTATGCACTGGCCTTCAGTTCATACCCCCAATTAAAAAAAAAAAAAAGTAGAGCAAGCTATTTTCTACATAAGGAAGAATTGAAGAATTTCTCTAATAATGAGCTCCTAGTTAACAGCAAGTATTCAAATGGAGGTTGGCTTACCATCTGCCAGTGTGCTGCCCTGAAAACAGCAGATCTGAATGGGGGTTAGGGGTCCCTTCCTTCTCTCAGTATTATTCCTCAATAACATACGCTTCCTTTTCTATTTAAGCACCCACTTCAAATCCATAGCAAATACTGAATGGTAATTTTTAAAATTCTTCAAAGCACTGTGGGCTAGTTACATTTGAAAGGATTATAAGCCATCTTTAGGTACAACACGTGCATATATTTCAATTATTATAAAATAAATAATGGACGTTATGCTGTCCATGTCAGCTCTGAGCAGCTGCCTGTTAAGACACAAGTGGACTCATAGTTACCATTTTCCTTACCTCTTTGTCCTCCAATTTTAAATTCTTTCAGAAGACAGTTCTTTTCCTAAAGATTTCCTCAGCTTATAAAGTAGAGGATCTTTATAAACACCCACTTACACCTAAGGAAACATTTTCATTCTTTAATTAAATAAAAAGATACAAACTAAGCAAATGCCAGTATTTTCAAGAACAGAAATGAGATGTTATAAAATTATGCACTGAAAGATCTCCACACTGATATTAATGAACACACAATAAATATAAAAGTATATTTAGTAAATAAAAACATTCATAATCCATTTTATATGTCCACAGCACTAAAAGGATTAGCCTAATAAAAGCTATTTTATATATTCATTTTGTAATTGGGCACATTTTAACTATATGTTAACTGTCTGATCTATTTTTAAAATAAACTATTCAAATGTTTTTTTAAATCTCAATATTTTTGAGTTGCTTACATATGCAAATAGTTTCTATAGGGTTACAAGAGGAAAAATCCTATATGTAGTCAACAAATACAGTTCCTAATATATTTGACAGAAAATGTTATGTGTGTGTATGTATAATGGGAACATGCTGATAAAGATGCTAAGACCTTGGTTCTCTCACACAAGATGCTCAAGAGTTTTGGCACGCTGGGTTTTTTGAAAAGTATGCATGAGGCCCTGAGTCCATCCCAGTACAAATATATAAATAAACAAACAAATGTTTCTTTGCCATTCCCTATGTCTCAGACTTTCCCCATTCTATTTGCCTTTCCATCAGATACACAATCAATACAAAACTTTTAAAAAATGGGTTGTACCTTTGAAAATTGTTTTATAGTATAGAAGAGTTTTAAGTAACCCTGAGCTAGTTATTACTTCATTAATAGTTTAATACTCTTGCTATACATTACAAATTCTGAGGGAAATGTATTACATAGTAGCCTTGCTCATGGTCCCAAACATGTCCACATCTCAATCCCTGGAACTTGTAAATCTGGTGCCTTACAGAGCAAAAGGGGACTTTATAAATAGATTATCTGGCCAGGTATAAATGTAATCACAAGGGTTCTTCAATCAGATGATATTCCCAGCTGAGTTCAGAGATGAAGGAGATGCAACTAAGGAAGAATGTTAAAAAAAAATATGGCTTTGCTGGCTTTGATGATGAAAGAAGAGGACTGAGCCAAAGGATGCATCCTGTTCATGCTAGAAAAGGTAAGGAAAGCAGTTCTCCTCTAGAGCCACCAGGAAGTAATGCCGCCCTGGCTACCCCTCGATTCTGGCCCAGTGAGACCTATGTCAGAACTCTATGGCCTACAAAACTGTATATTACTAACTGTATTGTGCTAAACTTATAAATTTGTTGTAATTTATCACAGCAACAAGAGAAAATTAATCAATATACCATGAGAGCTCATGGCCAGCATCCTCTTCTGGCCAGCCTGAGATTCAATGCAACCTGGAAGAAATACAGCCTTCTATCAAGCCTCCTTTTGAGGGCTTTCCCACCTTCCTCAGGTTATAAGAGGATAACTTTAGAATGGTGTACAGCTTGACAACAGAAAAGAAGGTTCCTGAAAGCCTATACAAAGACAACACTGCATAAACTTTGAACAAATTAAATTTCACTGTTTACTTTAGCTCATTCTTTGAACTACATTTGCTTCCAAGTGAAACACAATTTACTTTGAATAAATTTTACAGTGTTCTACTTGAAACAGCTGGATGGACTTTTCAAAAAGCATCTTGTCAGAATTATGTATTTCTTTCCCAAGACATATTCCACCCATATTTGCCTTGGTAATCATGGTAGATGGCAGCTTGAATGCAAATCCCTTAGATTTCCATTGTGCAATAAGCTTCTTAGAAGAAGGTATGACTATATCAAACACCTTAAATGTATTGCTGAAGAAATATGAAAAAACCTTAGCCACATCCATGCATGGAGGGACAGGCAGAAATAAAACACTTGTAGTTCTACTGCTGAACAACCAAAGCCAGACCATTTGCACAATGGCAAACGCAAAAGCAAATGTGACAAAATGCAACCCAAGCTTTAACTGATTTTTCTTTACCAGCTTCCAACATAATATGTCACAATTTAGAAAAGGATTTCCCACGAAGAAAAAAGTAGTATGGGAAAGAAAAAGGAAAAAGGAGTTAACTGAAAGACTAGAGAGAAAAATGTGCCCTAACTAGAGATCTGAGGGCCTGTGTTCCCAGTCTTGCTTATATAAATACTGAGCCTCCACCTCAGTGAATTGTTGACATTACATAATTAGCCAGTTACAATAATAACACTACAGCTTAACACATTGCCACAACTGGAGGAATTTTAACTACTCTGGTGAATTGCCTGTCACCAGCTACATCTGTGCTGGTCTTCAAAGCAAAAGCAGGGAAAGAAAAGAGATGAATGTTTAGTATGCAGACTAATGCAGAGTAAAACAAGAAGAGTCTGGCCCATCTAGGATGGGGGTTGTTGGGTTTTTCCCCCCATTTGTTCTTTGCTTTTATTTAGTTAGTTCAAGCTTTGGTTGTTGCCTACTTAAGTAAATAAGACTCAGTAAAAGTACCTTGTGTACACTGTGAAATAGTAGAAAAGTATTAATTTACACCAGATTATTTTGTACATGAAACAAATTCACTTTTTTTCAATTTCATAAAAATTAATTTAACACACAAAAATACTTAAGCCTAACACTTGCAGACACTTTTATTCTTTAACTTTTTAAACTCTAGCATAAGTAACACCACCACTCCCCCCCCCCACGCCCCCCCAAAAAATCCTCAGACAGCTTAGGAACCTATTAGCATTCCCAGCACTAGCTAGAGAAAGGGTTTCACCTGCCAGGGACCTTTTCTTTATTCACACATTTGCTCTAGGGACCAGAGGGTGCTGCATTCTTTTCTTCGTAAAATAAATTACATCTGAAATGCAGGCACTCAGGAGAATCACAGATAGAATTCTGAGTGTTCTTACACATACCGGGCAGAAAAGCTCAGACCTTGCACTGGGATGTCAGATATTTCTTTCCAACTGTTTGAGACCACAGTCTTAGGAACTAGTAAATCTTGAAGGATATGCAGAAACCATGTATTTCTCTACTGTTGTTTTACAAGAGATTTACAGTATCTTTTCTCCTCTATAGCAATTAAATCACAGAAATCCATTATGCTGAATATTCCAGGGTGGGCTAGTTCCTCCTGCTGCTGCTTCAGGGTAAGGGCAAAAACAGAGGACTGTGGCTTCTGCTCCACCCAGAAAGCCATAGTGAAAATAATGGTCTCTGTGTCATTTACTCTGTTTCTTTCCTTCCTCATTTGGTACCTCAGCTTCCCCTAATCCTCTTCCCTTTCTAATATTATGTCTCCTATCCAAACTTCTTTGAGCAAATACTCACTTTGGAAAAAGCTTTTAAGTCCTCACTCCTGATGATTAATAAAAATCTTTCGAATCTCCAAGAAATTAAAACAATTGTAAAAGCTATGGCACCATGGGGGCTGGGATTTAGCTCAGTTGGTAGAGGGCCTCTCTGCAGTCTCTGAGGTCCTGAGTTCGATTCCCAGCACGACAAAAACGGGAGAAGGACATGGCAACCCACTCCCAAGGCAATCCTGAAAAAAAAATTAGCCATTGAAAACCCTATAAGGGTCGCTATGAGTCGGCCATGACTCAATGGCACCTAACAAAACAACAACAACATGGCACCATGATACCTGAGTGTATAAAAGTCCCCCAACACTCATCCATCCATATTATGTGGATAACTATCTACTACATTCATGGATATCTAACTCCTTATTTTGTCTAATTTTTAAAATCACCATCTTCTCCATCCTTTTGGAACTCTGCTACCATTGGCCTTTTCTCTCATCCTTCTAAATTTATGGTGCCAGAGAAGAGTGGATACATGGTCTGACAAAAATGATCCAATAATTATGTGCTCACCACTCTCAAAATCCTGTTATCTTCCTTTATTTTTTTCATAGTACTAACAGTCCATGCTATCTACAAATATATACAATATTCTATTAGATACCTATTTTTGTTGTTTATTGTCTTTCCCATTTGAAGGAGAGGGAAAATATTTGTTTTGTTTACTATTGTACCTTCAGTGCCTAGAGCTGTGCCTAGCACATACAAAGCACTAAAGTAACTTTTGTTGAATGAATAAATGGAGTTTTTGTGGTCTGGGAGGTAGCAAACAAAGTAGAATATTTCAAATACAGACTGTTCTAGGAAACTTGAACATGTAATTGCTGTATTTGCACTAAATATCCACTATTAAATGCCATCAACTTAATAATTTTGAAGTTATTTGTGGCTTACTCTATCAATAAAAAGAAAGATAATATATTATTGCAATCAATTTCTTAGAAATAGCTGATTTTTATATTCAAATCAGGTCAAACACAGTCACTTACCAAACAGGATGATAAAAAATGTCACATACTGAGCAACTGCTGGTATATGAGGACATAATGTAGCATGATCTATGTGTTTCAACACATTTATAATTAAGAATGACAAAATGTTCTTTCTTTTCCAAATATTCTTAGTTTCCTAATATCACCTAGAAAACTCAAAATTCCTTAAAAATAGTACAATAGAGACTTTTAGGATATGAAACTAGGGTACCATAAAAACTAATCTCTACAGTAAAAGAGATATTTTATTAGCCTCTATTACAGATGAGCCTGCAGCCCTAGCACTGAGGTTTCTGATCCCATCTGATCTTGGAAGCTAAGCAGGATCGGGCCTGGTTAGTACTTAGATGGGAGACTGCCTGGGAAATACCAGGTGCTGTAGGCTTGGGAGAAGGACTGGGCAAGCCACTCCCAAAAATCAATCCACCACTGAGAACCTAATGAATACCAGAGAAGCCCTGACAATAATGTTTCACCTGTTGTACGTAGGGTCACTATGAGTCAGACACAGACTCAGCACCTAACATTACAGACGAATTTGGGGATTTTAGAGCCAGCCTTGCTCTAATATGACTTACAAAAGGCTCACAGGAAAAGTTTTTCCTTAACATGAATGGTTAGTTTCGCTGTTAATGATTCACCTCTCCTTTCTTGCCTTTCTTCATAGTAGGCTCCACTGCAAAAGGACTTACAGGAAGTAAAATGTTCAGGTGCAAAGAATAACAACACATGTGACTATCCAGACATTAGGACAACTGCAACATTTCCTTAAAAAGACTATAGTACTAAATAGATATTAGTAGGTGAAGAATTGCTTTTTCTAACATAAAAGGAGAAAAGTGGCTTTTAGTAGTTTTTTAAGACAAAAAAAACTGTCAACAAGAAACAAATGAGTCAGGACATGATTGCTTGTTGGAAGCTTTGACTAGAATAATAGGAACATAAAAGGGGCTTTTTTATTTCTATAAATCATGAAGTTTATGAGGCTACAAAGATAAAGCTGACAGACTGTCTCCATTAGCTTGGCTAGCAGGAAGGTTGGTTTGTTTTTTAAAGCAGTAATAGCTTATGTCATTCTTTTTGGTTTAATCTGTTACCTGGGATATAGCAGCCAGGGCTGGAGTGTATTAGCAAACAATCCTTGGCGACTAATGGAAATTCACTCACATGAGTACATAGGCTGCACAAAAGGTGCTAAACCTCAGGGCACACCCACCAGCAGGCTGACAACATTCTACATCCCCTACCTCCAAAATCCCTTCCGTATGCCAGCTCTTTTGCAGGATGTCTATGCTGTCAGAGCAAATTACCTACTGACTGCTTTACAGCAACACTTGCTTTTCAAGTCTTTTCAAATGTTAAGGTGCTTCTAGCTTCATTGGCAATACCAGAGCACATCACACATCCACGTGTTAAAACAGACCCGGTCTTCCACATTTGAAGATTCCAGAAAGCCAGATGGGAAGGCCATGGCGTAGTATGTAGCCAACATGAGCTGTGAAGTCAGTCAGACCTGGGCTTGAATCCAGGCTTCTTCTTTATCCCAAGTTACTTCATTTCCCTCACCCTCCTGTGAGGACAGCTCTTTTCCTTTTGTGCCTTCAAATTTTACAGTATAATAATTTTCCGAAGAGAACTAAACCTCATGACCTTTACATTCAGTCCACAGTAACTACTAATTAACTATGGGCCACTGCAAAGGAGATGCCTACCACAGGTTGACGAAGGCTGGTGGCAAAGATTCTTCCTAATTACCTGAGTAAAAGTGTTCTGTTATTTTTGCACACTGGCTAAGTGTGAAAGATGTCAAGACAAAAACCTGAGCCCTAGGCGTACAATCTAAATTATACCTTGAAGAGCAGCAAGGAAAACTCAATGAGACTGAGCAGCAGAAAACGGCCAGCAGTGGACAGGACCATACTTGTGAGCAATTATCTGCAGGATAAAGGGTTTCATTCCCTGGCTCAAATTCTAGGTGTCTCATCTTAGTTTTCAAGTAGTGATGTTACAGGACCACCTGCATAAAAGCCTCCTTATTGTGAAAGTCTTGTAAATATAGTCAGGAGTCACCTGCTTTTTGAAATAAAGCTTCGATGGAAAGGGACAAATTGTAATAGCAATCTCAAGATGTTTTTCCCTATATATTAAGATCATTATCTTAAAAGGTTGTTCTTTCATTTTTCTCATTCATCCCACAAATATTTATTAGTATCTACCATATGCCAAGCACGGTGCTAAGCACTGATAAAATGATGAGTAAGGCAGACAGCCCGTACAGTTGGGGAGCCCATACCTGAAGGCAGGACAAGGGTGCAGAGAGAAACAGTGGTGGGAGGAAATGGTAGCCTTCCATCCAGGCCTTCTAAACAACAGAACTATTCTAGATGTGATTAGGAGAAGGGGAAGAATCCCAAAATTAATATTTATCTTCCCAAGCCAGAGATGGAAGCCGGGCCCCTGAGCATACTAGGCAAGTGCTGTGCCCCTGGGCTACATTCTCAGCTCTCAGAATTTCAAAGTTTTAAAAACAAGTTGTACTCTCAGCTGATCTCTTTAGCTGCACAGAAAAAAATGAATCCGCTTAGGAAGCATTATGTATGTTTATTTCTTTCTGGAAAATACTTCAATTGTTGAAAGGTGATTACCAGCTGCTAAGACCCACTTTTAAAGGTGAAGACATGGATAAATGAACAGAGCAGGGGAAAGATGAGTCTAGAGTGGAGGAAGTCACACCATAGCCACAGCTTCATAGAGCAAGAGGAACTTGAAAATTTGAAACTGTCCATTTTCAACTATGTTCTAATTCAGCCTCCTTTCCCCCCCAAGCCTTTACTGATGTCTTTTCTAACAACAGCTTTGGGTGAATGGTGTTTTGAATAATAAAAGACAAGGACTTTTTCCTTCCTGGAGGCAATAAGATCATAGGGAGGGCAGCAATCACAGCTGGGGAGAACAAGGAAAATCAGAATTCCAAGGTTACATAGACCAGAAAAATGCAAGTTGCAAGCTTCCTCACACATACTGCAACCTACGCAACTCTCCACTGCCCACCTCCTCCCCAGGAATCCTCAGAAACACTCAGGAGGACACTGGACAACATGTACAGGATGGGGACTCAAGTCGTTCTGTCTACCTTATTTACATTCTATAAGAAAAGAGTTGTGTCACAAAGCTGAAAGAATTAGAGACCTGCAGTTTACATAGAAATTTAGTACAAGAAATGATAATTTCTCGGTCAAGGGTATGACTGCCTTACTTTCTGAATAGAAAGTTAATGCAGTTTTAAGTAAAGTGGTAGCTGAAAATGCCTACACTAATTGTTAAGAATTTATTTCAGAAATACCAGTAGCTTACTTGGTAAAACTCATGTTATTTCTCAGAGACCAACTATAAAATGAAAGATGTACCAAATCCTATTTTCCTACTGTTTCCATCATAAAATATCCTTTATCTTCAGGAGCATAAAATACTGAAAAATTAAACTATTACAAAAGGAATTTTTGAGTTCATTTATTCCAAAATGTTCTCCTAGAAAATATCAATGTTAATAGTAAAATAAAACTTTTACAATATTTTTTTGACTATTAAAATATCCTACCATAACAAGAATGTGACCTTTAAATTCAAATTGTACTACTATCTCTGCTCCAAGGTAAATTAAGATTCTCTTTGAAATTTCAAGGCCTCTATTTTATATAAAAGGATTTCTTTTGGTATCTCAAACTGTTGGGGCTATTAGAACTGTTTTTCTAGTTTCTAGTTAAAATACTTAGTTTGTCTCAGGTTAAGCAACTTTTTAAGATTATTCATTTTTTCACTAGAGCATTCTCTAGCAATAACATAGTAAGAAGGATCTTTTTTAAAGCATCTGAATCTATAAGTAAAAATATTACAGCAAGTTCATTTCAGATACAGTAAAGCTACCAGAAAAAGAAGTAAAATTGTTTTGAAACAAACAGGGAAGAGCATTTGTACTGGATTGAATAGTGTCTGCCCCTCTTCCAAAATTCATTTCCACTTAGAACTTCAGAATGCAACATTATTTGGAAAGAGTGTCTTTGTGGATGCAATTCATTAAGATGAGGTCATACTGGATTCAGGTAGGCCCTAAATCCAGTGACTGGTGTCCTTATAAGAAAGCCACATGAAGACACAGATAACTGAGCAAAGAAGGCTGGGTAACAGGAGGCAGACATTGGAGTGGTGCAGGTACCAAGCCAAGGAATGCCAAGAATTGCTGGCACCCACCAAAAACTAGGAAGAAAGAAGAAAAGATTCTTCCCAAGAGCCCTCATGAAGAGCATGGCCCTGCCAACACTTTGATTTCAGACTTTTAGTCTCCAGAACTGTAAGAAAATAAATTTCTGTTTTAGGCTACACAGTTTGTGGTAATTTGTTACGGCAGCCCTAAGAAAATAATACAGTATTGCTGACTGAAAGGCATGATTGGAGAAAAATAGCTTTCCCATGACCCATTCATTCTTAAAATGGAATACCAATGCAGCAAAGACATGAAGTACTAGTGCAAATTCCACTCAATAACACAGTCCTCTCATTTCCTTCATGACTCACATTGTAAACCATGTGTCTATACATTCAGGAAGCTCTCTGTGCCCTTGGACTGCTTCAAAATCTAACTACAAAAAAATGAAAGGCCCTGTGTACAGACTGTATGACCACTAAGAAAAGATATACTGTTTTTCTCTAATCATGTCTGAAACCCCTTCCCTTATTTACACTCTAAAAAGGAATGAAAATGTAGTTGTAATCATTATAACTCACTGAAAACCTGACAGGGAAAAAGCCCACATGTAAAAACATTGACATACTCAAAATCTTTAAAGCTTTTCTGGCTTATTTAACAACTTCAACCTGCCTGCCACAGTTCAATAAATTCTAAATGAAAAACTCTGTGCAAAAATGGCCAAAATTGGCAAGATAATTTCTTCCATGCTCCTATATCAATATTGTGTGTGTCCTTCAAGCTTTCAGCAAGGAGTGTTAAACATACACTCTTTTCTTCTCCAGTATTTTGGTGTCTGTATCACTAACAAAACAGTTTACCAATGTATCACTTGTAACTGACTTTTTCAGTGGAATTATGCAGTCACCTAGACATCTTCAAAAAGTTACAGTGCAAAAACAAAACAAAACAAACTGACTACGGGGACATAATTAAACTGTCTCACTTTAGTATAGATTAAAATAGCTTTGGCTTCAATAGCTATTCTGAAGAGACTCTTACTGGTTCAAGTGGAAGTTTTTCTAAAGGTCTAGGAAGACGTACATTATGCACATTGTAGTTCTCAAAATTCTATTCCCATTGATGCAACATTTGGTGCACCCGGGGCAATACCTGCCTCCAAATATTTAAATCAATTCAGAAGGGACTATCTATGATTAGTCAACTATGCCATAAAGCAATAAAGTCTTCAGTACCTCACGCTGTTGTATTGTTATTATTTTGTTCTTTTAGGTGCTGTCTGTCCAACTAATAGTAACCCCCCTAGAGTTTTCAATGGCTGGTTGTTGTTGGTTGGAATTGTTTTCAGGAGTGGACTACCACATCCTTCTCCCATTTTTGTGGTGCTGGGAATTGAATCAGTGTCCTCAGAAGGTGCAGAGCAGCGCTCTACCAACTGAGCTGAACTCCAGCCCAGATACTGGTGTAGTTGTTGTTAGATGCCCTCAAGTCATGTCCTACTCACAGAGATCCTCACAGGGTTTTCAATGGCTGATTCTTTAGAGATTGCTTTGGGAGTGGATTGCCATGTCCTTCTCCCATTTTTTTTGCAGTGCTGGGGATTAAACACGTGTCCTCAGAGAGTGTAGAGCAGCACTCTACTTTTGAGCTAAACCCCAACCCAGCTGTTATTTTAGTCCCATTAAAATTATTTCCTAGAAAGATCTGGTATTCTACTTTGACCAGTGCCACATGGGGCCAATGTTGGCAGAAGTCATGGTGAGATACCATGAGTTTTCTTATTCCTCATCACAGCATTGGATGGGAAAAGCCAGTACAAGGCTGGTTTTAAGGCAGGAAAGAATTGTGTGTGAATGTAAGTACACTATTGTTTTTCTTTTCCTGGAAGTCCTCTACTGATCTTTACAAAGTCGCAGATGTTCTGTTTCCAGGACCATCAGTACAACATGATAGGTGAAAAATAAAACAGTATTACCATATACTGTTAGAGAAAGTAGAGTGAACAGGAAACCAAGAATCTTTGGGACAGGCGGGCTGGGGCTTTTATCCACGTTCTAGTGTGGCTTAGCTGTGCACTCAAGAGGCAAGTGGTTCAACCTCCCTGAAGCTCAGTTTCTTCATTCCCCTGTTGTAAGGCTGATGGGAGATGAAGTTTATAAAACATCTGACACTGAAGAGTTCTGCTGCACTCAATAAAGTTTAGTTCCTTATCTTTTTTTTCCTCTCTCCCTCCAGCTAAGTTTAGGCTTAAGTTTTAACTCTTAGCAGAAATACTGCAGATGTATCAGCCCCCAACAGATGAAGCAGAAGGACTCTATCTCTAGAGAGTTATTTGGGGTTATTTTTTTTTTAAACATAAATAAATGCCTGCAGCTATTCCAGGGCCGTTATTTCCTACTTCAGTATATACAGACATTAAGCCTGCAAGTTAAAACTGTCATTCCAAAATTGTTCCCTTTGGGACAAATACATAGAATTTACTCTGTTACCAAGGATGTTATTGCTTACTGTATGGCTGAGTAACTATTACAGTTAAGCCTTTTCAGGGAATACATCACTCCCTATGCATAATGAGTCAAGGCCTCACCACCCAGCCAGGCCAGTCACCTGAAGGAAAGGTCCCTTGGCAGGGGAACTGGAACTGGGTATGAGTTCTCTAGTTAGAAGTTAACTATCTCCATGATGGAAAAGGACAGACTGTGAGTCTTGGGAATAAATTAGCTGCTGTTAAATTTAGAATGTGAACAAAAGGGACCATTTTCAGGTGTATGTTTCTTTGTTACTGTTACTGGCATTTTTTTCTCCCTGCTTTTTCCTCCCTGGATATTTGACACAATCTTTCTTCAGCTGTTCTACCCGAAAGGTGGAAATGTTGTTCGTGTTTGGGCCAGATTTGTAAAAGAGGACAGGGCATCCCTGGTAGCCAGAATGAGAATGGCTAGAAAACTGTACCAAGCAAAAACTGTACAAAAATATTATTTAAGTGAGAGGCAGAGATACATGACATATATGTTCAGGGCATATGACATTAAAATACTTCTCCATCTAAAAATTTTTCTAGTAGTAATAAAATTGTAAAACCTTTTTTACTATGAAATAAAGCATATGCAGAAAGATGAACAAGAACAAGATGTGTAGTTCAAAGATTTCCCTCAAAGGGAAATACATATCCACCACCAGAATGAGAAATAGAGCTTGCTGGAACGTACAAGTATCCCTTAGGATTGGACTGATAATTACCCCCTCTGCCTAGCAAAAGGCAACTACCATCCTGATTTTTACCTAAGTATGCATGTTCAGACAGTATTGTTTTGTTCTGCTTTTTAAAAAAAATATTTAAATTAATCAGGTAGCCTGTATATTTTTGTATCTAGCTTTTTGCTCCTCTGGTGTGGACACTAGCAGTTTTCAGTGTATTTCTTTTTGTTGGTACATAGTACTTCAAAGTTTGAATATATGACAATTTATCCATCTAATTTTGATGAACATTTGAGTTATTTCCAGGTTTTAGTTACTGTGAGTAGTTACTGCAAATATTCTTGAACATGTCTTTTGTTTGCATTTCTGTTAAGTGCATTCTAAGGAGTGAAAGTCCTGCATCAGTTCAGTGGTATAGCAATTGCAAAGCATGCAAGCATGAGGCCCTGTGTTCAAACCCCAGTACTGCAAAAAAAGAAAAAAAAAAAAGTCCTGCATCATAGGATATGCATATCGTAAACTTGTGTATTATACCAGTGCCCCAAAGTGGTTGGACCAATTCATGTTCCTCACCAGCTATACATGAAAAAGTTCTAGTTGCTTCAAATCCTTGCCAAAATAGGTGGACATTATAATTTGCACTGCTAAGATTTCAATTTGGTTCTCTTTTATGCTCCCTACTTCTCTTGATTTCTTGTCTTTCTTTAAAAATAATAAACACAATAATTTTAAAGTATGTTTCTTGAATGCCAACCTATGAAGCTTCTAATGCTCTGTCTATTGCTAGTGTTTCCCTGCTTTTTGTTAATGTTTTCCTTCTTTGTTTGTTTTTGACATTGTTTTTGCAAAACTAAAACTAAAACTAAAAGACATTGATTTTGCAAAACTGTTAGTGGAAATAATTTGAAAACTAGGATAATATTATATTCTTCTAGAGGGAATTTAAATGTAGTCTGCCAGTGGGACTAGCACTCTGCCATCATGTTCTAATTTTAGGGAATGAGATTAGAAACTAGACCTCCATTTTCCCTAATTTTGGACCCATAAATCTTTGTTATTTTATAACCTCTTCAATGCCTGCAAGCAGATTTTTTCAAATCTTTATTAGTAATTTTTCTAGCTAGTGTACAAATTACTGGATTTCATTATGGCATTTCCATACATGTATATCATTCTATACTGCTCATGTTCACCCCCTGATAGTGTCTCATGTACTCCCTCCCCATCCCAAGCAGATTTTTTTATACTTTAACTTGCTTTTCTAGTCTCTCTCAGTAGGAAGGTTAATCCCAATTACCTGGTTTGACATTACAGGAATCTGGCTCCCAACCTTGTATTTCATTATAATAATTGTTGTTCCTTTACTCTGTCTCCTCAAACTGTATCCATATATTAATCTATCAAATTGATCTACCATTGCAATAGTTTTATCTAATAAGACACGTTATTCTCTAAGTTCTTGAACTGGTTTTGACTATTTTATTTTAAAAATAATGAATAAAAAATTCAAAAAAGTAAAAGAAAAGGTCATCCTTAATTTTATTACTTTATTTTTAATTATACAAAGGCCCACCATATAATAATTATGCTTGTATGCTTTATAAAACATCTGGGATGGCATAATAATCCTTTAAATATATATAAATGTATTTACATTTTATCTATAAATCACAAATTAACAGACCTTGTACTCCTATAACTAATAAATGATGAATTTCTTTTTCTTTTTCTTTTTTTTTTTTTTTTGCACAATAGGCAAAATCCAGGGCCTCGCACTTGCACGCTTTGCTAGTGCTGTACTACTGAGCTGTACCCCCAACCCATTTTTTTCCTTTTTTGAGACAGGGTCCTGCTAAGTTACACTGACTGCCTCTAGTCTCGAACTTGTGATCCTCCTGCCTCTGCCTCCCCAAATCACTGGGTTTACAGGTGTGTGTCACTGCGCCCGACTATTCAATTTCTTTAGCATTTTTGTTCAGAATAATATTATATGCCTTTTAAATATGACTAAAAATGGACTCTTGACTATAGGGTATTGATCAAGTTAAAACATGCAATTTTTCCCTTTGCTGCAAAAGCAAATTACCTTATGGAAAAGTCAAGAACAAGGTCCTATGTCTCTACCTTTCATTTAATTTCCATAATCAGAAATTAGTTTTCATGTTACTGTAGCTTCCAATTATTAGAATACTGGCACAGTGACTACTTTGAACACCCCCAGTTACATTTACATCAGTGTTTTGCCTGAAAATATAGACCTTTATAAATGTCAAAAAAGGATATATACTTGTTTTTATTCCTCCTGTTTATGCATATATGAATCCTGATTTATATATTTTGAAACAACTTTATGTATTAGAAAAATACATTATTTCCAAAGAACATATTAATACATATATCAAAATGAATTCTAGCCAGGCATAGTGGCACACACCTATAACCCCAGCAACTCAGGAAGCAGGAGGCAGGAGGATACCAAGTTCGAAGTCAGAAGCAGCCTGTGTAACTTATCAAGATCCTGTCTCAAAAAAAAGTAAAAACTGGGCTGGGGATTCAGCTCAGTAGTAGAGTACTTGCAAAAACATGCATGAGACTCTGGGTTCAACCTCCCAGCACTGCAAAAAAAAAGAAAAGGAAAAAAAAAAATACAACCAAAGAGGAAGCAACTAGAATTGGGTTCTATGATCCTTGTCTGAATGAAGAGCAGATTAATATCAGGTTTAATTTTAGATGCAAGGACAATTTCAAAGGTACCACAAAAAGAATTAAAAATGTACATTAGCTATTTTAACAAGATCCTAGATTTCAGTGACTTAACACCACATTCTCATTCCAGTCTAATGTTTGGTTGGCAAGTGATTTTCCTCTACACAGAGATTCAAAGACTTGGGTTATCACCATTCTTGTGAGACACAACTCTTTGAGTCTTGTGATCTTTTGCATCAGGAAAGCACGTGAAAAAGAGCACAAATGAGATTCAAGCATTCCTAAAGAGCCTTGGCCCCAAAAGGACACACATCACTTCTGTTCACATTCTACAAGCTAGAACTCAGTCACAAAGTAATGTATAATAGAAAATGATTCTGAAAAATGTACTCCAGGGTATGCTCAAGAATAAGTGGAGACTAATAAGGTTTTGAAAACACAAGTTTCCATCACAATTTCCAAACCAGTAGAAATAAGTAAAGAAATAAAATTCCAGCAATTAATAAAGAAAGACAATGGAGGGAAAGAAAAAGATTAAAAAGGTGAGATAAATAGAATGTATAAGGTAAGATGACAGTAGCAACATCAAATATGTCAATAATCATAATAAATATAAATTGATCGAGTTAAAATTAGATTACAATGTATTTTAAAACAATAATAATATAACCCAGCAATATGCTATTTAGAGGTAATTCACATAAAACATAAAGACATGAAAGGCTGAAAACATGGAAAAATACACTAAACAAATTTGAACCTAAATATAGTTGCATGCTTACATTTTCTAGTTAGTTGGGGGGGTGTGGTATTTGATACCAAGTATTGTTGTGTACCCCAGGCTGGCCTGGAATTTGCTGTGTAGCCCAGGCTGGCCTCAAACTTGTGTTGATCTTCCTACCTTAGCCTGCCCAGTGCTAGAACTACAGGTATGCGCCACCATGCCTAGCTTACACTTACATCTTTAAAATAGACTCCCCTCCCAAAAGAAAAAGGAATAAAAAGAACACCCACTTAATGATTAAAATTTTAACAGGAAAGTATAATAATTCCATATATCTATGTTGTTGTTCTTAGATCCTGACGAATCGGGTCCGAATCATAGGGGCGCTCATATGGTTTTCAACGGCTGATTGTTTCAGGATTGCTTTGGGAGTAGATTGCCATGTCCTTCTCTCATTTTTGTGGTGTTGGGGATTGAACAGAGGGCCTCAGTGCAGAGTGGCACTCTACCATCTGAGCTACACCCCAGCCCATTGTACGTGTTGTTGTTATTGTTGTTGTTGTTAGGTGCCGTCAAGTGGGGTTCAACTCATAGGGACCCTCATAGGGTTTTCAATGGCTGTTTTGGATTGGTTCAGGATTGGATTATCACGTCCTTCTCCAGTTATTATGAGCATACATCAATTAAAATAGCCTCAGAAGGCTGAGTGTGGTGGTATACACTTGTAATTCCACGATTTAGGAGGACAAGGCAGGAAGATCACAAGTTCAAGGCCAGCTTGAACTACATAGAGAAACACTGTCTCAAACTCCCCCACCCCCACCAGAAAAAGCCCCAGTTATATATACAAAAAAATTTGATGAAAACACTGAAGAAATAAATGAATCCATCAATAGTAGGAGATTCCAGAACACTTACACAGACGACATGTAGTACACCAACTGAGAGCAGATGTCATTTTCATATACATATTTTCCAAAACTTTGTACATGGTAAGCCACGAAAAAGTCTCTCTAAATTTCCAAGAATGGATTTTACATAGACCATGTCCCCTAACCACCAAGCAATTAAGTTAAAAACCAATAACATGAAAATTAATTTAAAAACTCCATATGTTGCAAAATTGTACATCATATCCAAATAACATGTGAGTCAAAGTAAGGATTGGAAAGGAAATTTATATATCAGTAAGAATGAACCATAGCTCACTACAACATGGATAAATCAGAAACATAACACTGAACTTAAAACTTTTGTTATGGCTCATGTGTTATCATTTTTAAAAAGGTTTTTATGCTTATGTGGTAAACTACAAACACTTTTTACAAGACAAATTAATGACAGACAATTTGGTAGAGGAAAGAGACAGTGAAAGAACATACAGGTAACCTTCCTAATACTGGGAATGTTCTGAGTCTTAAACTGAGTGGGAGGTTCCCTGGTATGTATGTAAATTTCATTTCTTACATATAACTTACATTATCATTCATATAAATTACATATCACTATCATGTGATATACTGTCATGTACATCTGTAAACAGTTCAACTTTCTTTATGTGCTCCTTCCACCAGTTTATTTTATTTTATTATTTTATTTTATTTTATTTTAGGCTGGTGTCTAAGTCAGTTGGCAGAGCACCTGCTCTGCACTCTCTGAGGACCCGGGGTTTGATCCCTAGCACCTCAAAAATGGGAGAAGGATGTGAAAGTTCACTCCCAAAATATATTCCCGAAACAATCAGCCATTGAAATCTCTATGAGGGCTGCTATGAGTCGGACCAAACTTGATGATGGCACCTAACAACCAACTCAATGGCACCTAACAAGGGATTGAACCCAGGGCCTACTCCATGATAGGCAAAAGCTTTACTGCTGAGCAATACCCCAACCCTTTTTACCATCTTAAAATTTCCTTTTATTTAAAAGAATGCTTCACTGCTACTCACTGTTTTCTTTCTAATCACGGATTAGGAAAATACAGTACTTTTGATCCCAGAGTAGTCTGGTGAGAAAGGTACTTCAGATCCAAAAGTAATTTGTCTTACTAACTGAAATGGGCAAACAGACAAGTTTCTAGAACTTAGTGGACCAGAAGAACTATGAAGCTCCTGTTTAGAATACTTGGGCCTTTCAAAGTAAAATGACAGTAGCAAGAGAACAGACACCCTCAGTGTGCCCTTGAGCCAATCAGACACAATGCCAAATGAACAAAATCACTAGAGCATTCTAAATATAAAGAAATTAGGATGGTAAACAGTAATATAAGATTGTCACCACTTTTGATTACTGGCAACCTGAAACATCTTTTCTATGACAAGGTGTAAAATATGACCAACATTTTAAAAATAAGCATTTTTTAAAGGATTACATTTTATGAGAGCAACAGAAACAATAAAATTTAGAACTGAAGACTCTACTGGAAAAATTACATTTTGTCAGTACTATACTCTCTCTGTGCAACAGCCAGAACTGGCTTTAACAATTAACAAACACCAGCACTAACTTACCTCGCAGTGAATTCCTTGATGCAAAAACCAGGAAACAGTTTATCTCCTCTGGGAATACTTTGAAGAAGGGATTGGGGAGGGGGGTGGAATGGGGAGGATCCGTAAAAAACAATATTTGCTAAACTAAAAACACATAGGCACACATGGGAATTATCTTACTTTCAACAAGTTCTGAAAGCAGTAACAAAACCAGAGAGAGTTAAAAGAATAATTTAACACTGATGTTTCAGGAATGTTGAAAGAGACCAGGCATTTAGACCTCATGTTGCTAAATCTGTGCCTCTCAAATCTGAAAGGCATTTTCATGACAATGACTTTGCTATTCCTCAGCGTTTCGTCTCCTTAGGCAGCTTATTTCCCACTCAAAGTTATAATTTTGTATTCATAATACCATAATCATTTCCATGGTAACTTCCTGTGATGTCACAGTGAAAACACTAATGACTTCTCCCACAGCTCCAATTTCCCAGCTGAAATCATATGTTGATTTTATTCTTTCCAAAGTGAATCAAAGATTTACTATTTCAAGTACTGGGGATGAAGTCTTAAAATCAAAACCCCATCTGTCATCACTACAAGCAAGAACAGAAACCTGGTAGCACAGGATACTGGCTAAAATGCAAGTACCAGAGTGGATCAACCTGGGTTCATATCCAGGCTCCAACAGCTCTGAGACATGGGTCTAGAATACAGTACCTAACATTCTCAGGGGCTGGGATTTAGCTCAGTTGGTAGAGCGCTGCACTGCAGTCTCTGAGGTCCAGAGTTCGATTCCCAGCACTGCAAAAATGAGAGAAGGATCTGGCAATCTACTCCCAAGGCAATCCCGAAACAGTCAGCCATTGAAAACCCTATGAGGGTAGCTATGAGTCGGACACCGACTCAACGGCATCTAACAACAACAACAACAACATTCCCAAGTTACAGTGTACTCATCTCTAAAATGAAAAAAAGCATCTCATAAAGTGGTTGTGTGAATTAAATGAGACAATGTATGTCAGATGCTTAGAGAACAGCACTAGGCCAATGTCAGCTCCAAAAAAGAAACACCCTGTGATTGTTCCAGAATTTACAGTTATCTCTGACCTCAGGACAGAGTTAAAATGAAATTATCTTTGCATTCATTCAGCAAATATTTATTGAATGCCTACTCGGTGCCACACAGTATCTTTGGTGCTAGGAAGAAAAGGCATAATATTAGTGCCTTGGCCCTAACAAAACCATTTCTTTACTCTGGTGCTTTGGTTTATTGCTTACCTCCCTCTGCAGAAGGCCAGTTCCTGGCATGAAATCAACCTTAGTTCTCTGCCCTCTCTATTTCTCTTGTGCGCACACATCCAGGCAAATAGAGCACACATTTAACAGCCTGAAAAAACAGTGAGTCTCTGTGTGGATGAGAACTGGAGTTCAGTCTGGGCAGTACAATTTCAGTTTACCATCTCATTTGAAAAAGGGGATGTAGTTCTTTCTAAAGGATAATTTAAAAGAAAAGTCTTTAGCTTGCAGTCAGCTTATAATTATTATTTGGGTTTACAGCACAGTAACAATTGTCTGAACCTTTGAAAATACAATGGTAGTAAATACCTACCTTCAGAAACCAAAGTATCAGTTAATTCCAAGACTAGGTAACTGCCTATTTCTAGAAAGATAACAATAATTTCACCCACCAACTTTCCGACAAGTAGAGAAACAGTTTATGACAAAATGAAAACCTAACCCTTTTGAATTCCTTAGATACTCTGTTGTCACCAGATACTTAAAACTCTACACCTAAAGGAAAGCTTGGGGCTGGGATTTAGCTCAGTTGGTAGAGAGTCACTCTGCAGTCTCTGGGGTCCAGGGTTTGATTCCCAGCACCACAAAAATGGGAGAAGGACTTGGCAAACCACTCCTGAGGCAATCTTGAAACAATGAGCCATTGAAAACCCTGTGAGGGTCTGACTACGAGTCAGACAGGACTCAACAACAACAACAAAGGGAAGCTTCAAGAAAAGGAACCTTGAAATACTGACAACTGCATGCTTTCTGAGCAGGAAGGCAAGAAAAAATAGATAGATAGATAGATAGATAGATAGATAAGATAGATAGATAGATAAATAAATAAGGAAGACAAAGCACTCTATATCTAGATAGCAATGCATATTTCCCTGAACTCTATTTGGGGAAGGGGGTTGGCTCTTGGGAAGAAAAGGCATATAAAATATTTATTGAATGGATGATTGAATAATTTCCATTTTTCATAAGTCTAGTCAAGAGATATCTCTTCTGACCTGCTCTTCTAACTGCTTAAGTGATACTAGAGATCTGTGACTCAATGAAATTAATGAACACATTATAAAAAAAGAACCAAAATGTTGGTGTTAAGCAGATAGGGTTTAAAATTTGGTTGTACTAACAAGTTGTGTGACCTTGAGCAGTTCTTTTTTGCAAAATGGGAATGAAAATGTTTTATCCCAAAAGAGTACTGTGAAAAAAGTGCCTGACATAATCTTGGCACACAGAAAACATTTAAAAAATACCAGTCATTTCTCCTTCACCCCAACTTACTTTACCCTAGTTTAAACTCTGAGGAAAAAGGAACTTAAAGGATAAGTAAAACTTCATGGTAGCTTATCAAATGAGATGAGGTAAACCAAAACAAACAAATCCCAAGAGAATATGATTTTTAAAAAACAATCAGTTTCTAAACACTGTAAAACTGCCATTTTCATAAAGGTCTTAAGTACTGAAGTTTCTTTTAATTTTCAAGGTGTGTATTTCCTGTTAATTAAACTAGTTCAACAAAACTTCCAGCACGTAATTTCATTAAATTACTTTATTTTCTGTCAAAAGTTTTATCACTTTCAAAATCAAAACAGCATATTTTAATAACAATCTTCTTCCAACAATCTTCAAACTTCCCAAAGTAAACCAAGTTTAATGTTTTGTATACACTAAAAACAATGAGAGGATGAGGTTAAATTTTAGACTTGTGTTCTTTCATTTTGTTTGTTTTGTTTTGCAGTGGGGGTGGGGAGGGTTTGAACCCAGGGCTTTACTCATGCTTTGCAAGTATTCTACCACTGAGCTGCATCCTCAGCCCATTTTTAACTTTTTATTTTTTGAGTCAGACTCTTCCTACATTACTCAGGTTGCTTTGGGCCTCAAGCTCACAATATTCCTGCTGCCAGCTCCCAAGTCTCTGGCATTACAGGTTATTGCCACTGTGCCTGGCTCAAGATGAGTAATATACAATTAATTTACACCATAATATTTAACCGTGCCTGGTTGTCACAGGCATTAATTTCCTGAGATATGATTCATGTGAGCATGGGCTCACATTTATCTTGTTTCTGGCATTTAAACCAATTTCTAATATTAAGAAGTTGATGGTCTGATTAAAAGACTAAATTCTTGCTCACATCTGTAACCCCAGCAACTAAGGAGACTAAGGCAGGAGGATTACAAATTCAAGGTCAAAGGCAGCCTGAACAACTTAGTGAGACCTTGACTCAAGATAAAATAAATAAAAAAGGAGCTAGGGGTGATGCTCAGTGCTAGAATGCCCTGAGTTCACTCCCTAGTACTGAGGGAAAAAGAAGAAAGAAGAAAGAAGAAAAAAGGAAGAAGAAGAAGAAGAAGAGGAAGAGGAAGAAGAAAAGACTTTATAAGAGTTCTGAAGTTTCCTTCTGTGTCAATCAGTCATTAGTAAACTAAGGAAAGGGAGGAACTATATATTAGATTGCAAACTTACTAGCAGCATGGAGTTACCTGATGTGCTGACAGAGTAAAAAGGAGTTCGGGGAAATAGATTCATTAAATGCGCTATTTACATTCCAGTAAATCCAATGTTTTAAAATTTTGACATTTGTTTTGAAATCAGATTCAAATTTAGTACATACTATTTCTTTGTTGGCAAGAGCTACATGAAAGTTAATGCGAATAAGTCTAGCTTTCTTACACATGATTTTTCTGTGTTAGGGTATCAGAGGACCTATGAATCAGGTCAAAATTAACACCACATGTATGTCTTTGGAGAGAATAAAATGACTTGTCAGATTTCTATCAAGAAAACTAATTTATATTTTTGTAATCCAACTGATAAGGCAGTCATAATCATGGCTCTCCAGAGTGCTATCTCTTTTCTATTAATAATTAAGTTTGCAAAAATAAGATCCAATCATCTAAAAATGCAGGCAAATTTCCAGGCATGTTAAACACTCTGCCCTAAACTAGGAAGCAGAGTGTAGCACAAAGCACATCCTTCTTGGGTTATTTTTAAACTATCTGATCTCAACAAAGTGTAGATAAATACTCACCTGTCAGAAAAACCTTTCAGCATATTTTTTCACTTAGTAATACTGCCAGTTACTCTGAGATAAGCCCAATGACCTTAAGTGGACTAATAAATTTTTTTCTCTTTCTTGAAACTTACCAACATACCATACCCATGCTGAAGGAAATTTTTCTGACTCAAGAAAAAAGAATTCCAAGAATATTTAGAGAATATTTAGAGAATTTCTCAACCAGAAATATAGGCACACACAAAACACATACCCTGATTTGAGAAAAAAAGCAAAGGAGACCTCAAATCCTCCTAGGCAAAATGGCTCTGAAAAAGCACATGTGACTCCTCAGGGACATCTACATTTTAGCTATACTTAGAATTTGGGCCTTTTACAACTGCTTTTCTCCTTCACTGTCAACATTATGAGAACAACATATTCATATTTTTGTTTGTTTTGTTTGTTTGTTTTGAGACAGGGTCTCTCTATGTAGTCCAGGATGTCCTTGAACTTGCAATCTTTCTGCCTCAGTCTCCCGAATGCTGGGGTTATAATCATCTACCACTACACTTGGCTTATTTTTTAATATATATTTTATTTATTTATTTATTTATTTATTATTTATATCTCCCTTTATCAGTAAATGATGTTGGGGTACAGAGTAATACAGCATTGGCTTTTTCTTTTATGCATCGTTTACATCTCTTCTGGCAACACTTTCATCAACCCACAAGGCTTATGGAACCTTATAGCTAATATGTAGTAAAACTCAAATGCATATTTGGGTTATAGTCCCTTATTTTTCCATGTACTCATGAAGTTGCGCTGTTTACACTGAGATCATCCTCTCCCACTTCATCCTCTAATATATATATATATACATGTGCTTGGATTTAGCTCAGTTGGTAGAGCACTGCGCTGCAGTCTCTGAGGTCCCAAGTTCAATTCTCAGCAACACAAAATGGGAGAAGGACATGGCAACCCACTCCCAACGCAATCTTGAAACAGTCAGCCATTGAAAACTCTATGAGGGTTGCTATGAGTCGGACTTGACTTGATAGCACCTAACAACAACTATCTATCTATCTATCTATCTATCTATCTATATATATATGGGCTGGGATTTAGCTCAGTTGGTAGAGCATTGCGCTGCAGTCTCTGAGGTCCCGAGTTCAATTCCCAGCACCGCAAAAATGGGAGAAGGACCTGGCAATCCACTCCCAAGGCAATCCCGAAACAGTCAGCCATTGAAAACCCTATGAGGGTCGCTATGAGTCGGATACTGACTCGACGGCACTTAACAACAACAACAACATATATGAAAATAGAATAAACAGCAATAAAAGTAGGGAACATGGCAAATGCAGCAACATTAGTGACATCACCTAAAGAAAAGTCTTTCTGAAGATCAAAAATTGCAAGGAAATTAGTGGTGTCAAAACACTTCTTAAATATCAGAACACTTCAAAAGAACATTACAGAAAAAAAAAGAATATTAGGAAAATATGACAAAACTTATGAAATCTTCACTGCTATAAATGGTGGTACTTGCAAATATTTGAAAATGATACCTCTATGTGCCACATACACGATTCAGTCTATACTTGATGTTGAAAGTTCCACTGGATTCATGCTTCCTTGCAATAATTTAGCAACCCACCCCAGCCAGGGGGTCGGCTTACACTGCCCCTGAATCTAATGTCCAACAAAGATTGTTCAAAGGAATCACTTTTAATTAATGAAATCCACAATCTTCCGAGGCAAGGGTCCACTCTGTGAAGTGTTCATCACTGATGCTAAATAATACAAAGAATCTCTGCCTCACGTTCACAGGAAACTTAAGATGCATCAATGGTCCAGCTTTTATAGGCTGCCCAGCAGAAGATACTCAAGCCAAAAGAGGTGTAAGAAAATGACATTTAGTATTGCTTTAATTTACCAGTGGAAAATGAAGAACCAGTGAGGTCAGTGACAAAGTGAATGCAGCATGGGATCTGGTAATTTCTGGATGTCATGGCATCTGCTAAACCAAATTTCCTACATTTTAAAGCAAGTCGCAACAATACACTAAAACCTTTAAGATTAGGCTCTGGCTCATAATCAGCAATACCCTCGGAAGAATTGAAATGCCTGGAACTCTGTCCATAACCTGTGGCCAGCGCCACAGTAGTCTTATTCATTCCTAAGGCCCAGCCCTCCTCTCCAGCTGCTACAATCTTTGCTGTGAAGATAAACCCAACTGCTCGGCCCATTCCAGCCAATCAGCTTCTGCAGAGGACACTTACTAGAAAGTCACCTTTTTCTTAACTCTTTGTTGACTATATCAAAAGCCACCAAGGCTCAGCAGAAGAGGTGGGGCTGTTTATACAGGTGTCACTTTCCAGAGGTTTCCAACAGGAGCAGCCCTTTCCCGCTGAGCTGGATGGCACCATGGGGAGCTCACGGGAGATGGGCAGATCCTGCCTCTCTTTGATGACTGGGGAAAGTGCCTCCCCCACCCCCCAAAAAAAAGCCTGGGTGAAGTACAGACTCTGGTCAGATTTGGCAAGTTTTCCTATCTGTGGGTAAGATGCTATGCAAGAGGTAAAAGTAAACATGCTGAAGTAAAAGAACTTCATTTAGAAATCTAAAGACGGAGGCCAGAATTGCTTACTTAAGACCTCAAGTTTTATAATCTTTCCTAAAAGGAAACTACATTCCTTCACTACCCTCCCTCATCCCTGGCCCCACTGCCTGACCTCAAGTAACAGTAGTTTCTGTCCAGAGTTTCAAAGACCTCTGCCCTTCCACCCACTTCGTCTTCTACAGGAATTTCATTCATCCTTTTGTTACTCGCTGGAACCATTGTAAGCCCCTTTTCCCTCTCACTTTTCCTCATATTCCTAAAGCATCTCTAAATCAGCAAAGGAAAAACAACTGGGAGAGGTTGGAAATTAAGTCTTAATACTATAAAGTTAGACCCTTTTTTTTTTGGTAGGACAGACTCAAAGTTTCTTTAAAACACTGAGTTTCATCGTGCGTGTTGTCGTCAAAGCAATTTATTTTTTTCTTAATGATTTACTAGAGGATTATTTCATTCTTTGTGTGTGTGTGTGTGTGTGTGTGTGTGTGTGTGTGTGTGTGTGTGTGTGTTACTGGAGGTTGAACCCACGGCCTCGCACTTGCATGCTCTGCATGTGCTGCACCACCGAGCTACACCCTCAGCCCATTTTTTTACTTTTTGAGACAGGGTCTCACTAAATTACGCAGACTGCCTCTGGTCTTGAACTTGTGATCCTCCTGCCTCCGCCTCCTGATCCACTGGGATTACAGGTGTGTGCCACCGTGCCCGGCTGGATAATTTCATTCTTAATCATTAACGTAAGAACATATAACCTAAAAGGCCAGGAAATAACAAGTAGCCATATTAGTTATCCCCATTTTATGATGCCCCAGCACCTGGCTGGCCTTATCTTTTTCTCTCTTGTTCTCTCAGGTCCAGCTCCAAGAAAGCTAACCAACATTCAAGTCCTCTGTAATTCAGAGGGAAAAGCCAAGAAGTAGCCCATAACAACACCTTTTTAAAAAGATTTTATTGTACTTGTGGCAGAAAAATAAGCAAGGAATTGAAAAAAAACAGAAAAGATGATGGAAAAGATGAAAAACATACCAGACAAACAAAAACTGAGGCAATGTACTATAGGAAAAGAGAAGGTCTAGTCAAGGTTCCTGTCAGTTCCAAAACCAGATCTTTCCTGAGGAAACTTTCCCTCTGCTTCCTGTTTCTTCTGAGATGTTTTCAACCCCAATTCTACTAAACCTCCCAATCTGCAGCATAGATCACCCTGCATTAGAACTGAATAAAAATTTGTCCACCTTCCCCACTGGAATAAAACCTGTGTGAGGGCAGGAACCATATCTAACTTGTAGTTGTAGTGTTCTCAATGTGAAATTTAGCCCATGGTGAGAGTAAGAAAATATTAATAGAAAAACTATAAGTTCAAACCCTGGTTCCACCATAAATGTAGACTGTAACATAAAGATACTCAAGTTTCCTCGCCTATAAAATGGGGATAGTAAGATAGATAATACTATAATATGCCAGAAAGTGCTGGAGCAATCCATGGCACGAAAGGAATGTGAACAGCTTTCCTTTCTTCACGCCTTCTCATTTGTCCTCAAATCTCTCTATTGTGAAAGGCCTCTTGTCTTCTTCCTTCACTAACACCATTTCTCACTTCCGTCTTGTATTCTTCTGCCATCTTATCCTTCCCCCTCTATTCTCTTCCCCTCTCTTCTTTCTGTATTTTTCTTGTTTATTTTAATTTTCTAACCCTGAACCATCATTTGCCTGGGAGCTTTACCTTCTAAATCACATTAAGACAAAATATTTTATATGACTGCTCAAGACATTTTAATCTATGAACATCTGTTGTTGTTGTTGTTGTTGTTGTTGTTGTTGTTGTTAGGTGCCGTCAAGTCAGTGTCTGATTCATAGTCCCCCTACATAGAGCAGGCAAAACAGTATAGTGCTTCTTTGCTATTCAAGGATTTTCAATGGTTGATTTTTTTTGGGGGGGGGGGTTTGGGGGGAGAAGTGGGTTGCCGGGTCCTTCTCCCAAGCCTACAGCACCTGGTTTTCCCAGGTGGTCTCCCATCCAAGTACTAACCAGGCCAACCCTGCTTAGCTTCCAAGATCTGGTGGGATCAGATGTCATGGTGGTACGGCTGCAGGCATGAGTATATGTAGTATGGTGCCTATAGAGTCACTGCAATTACAGGTGTGTGCCACTATGCCCAGAAGTATTTACCAATTTTTAATTTATATTTTTGATAATTTGACATTTATTTTTAATATTATAAATTACGATAAAGTAAAACATCATTTAGTACTTTATATAAGTTATGATAAAGTAAACTACCATTTAGTACTGTGTAGAAGTACAGTATCTTCTATAAAATAAGCTACTTTAGAATTTAAAACCTGCTTGATACTTATGACTATCATCAGACAAATCTTGACCTAGGCAGACTGGACAGGACCAGCATTAGACCTGACCTGGGAGTAAAGGCAGCTGTGGGAAAAGCAGTCTGGCCTGGGAAGAAAACTGTAGGACAGCAGCTAAGCAACAGAGAACTGGTGCAACAAAGCAGTCACTATCAAGAATGTCTGTCGGTTTTTTGTTGTTTTGTTTTGTTTTTTGTTGTTTCTACATATGAGAGAACATGTGATACTTGTCTTTCTCTGTCTAGCTTATTTTGTTTAACATGATGTCCTCCAATTCCATTCATTTTCCTGCAAATGACAAGACTTCATTCTTCTTTATGTCTGAATAACACGTCAGGCAATTTCCAATGAGACTGTTCCTGTTATTAAGAAGCTTTCATTGCTTTGACACACTTTCCAAAATGCATGCTAACTGCTTCCCCATATAATTGAAATCAAAACATTCCAAAACATTTCCCTGCAATACAATATGACACAATCACAAGGAATATATTTTTTCAACTTGCAAATATATTTTTCAAACTTACAAACCAGCAGCTTTTTCTTTTTTATTTGCAGGACAGTGTTGCTCCCCTACCCTCACCTGGACAAGTCCCATTGCCATACTAAAATTTAAGCAGGGATTCACAGTTATCAAGGGATTTTTTTTTTTTAGTGCAGGAAGAAATCATTGAAGGCATTATATACTGGTTCAAATAGGCTTTGACTTGAAAATAAATTTTAAATTTAAAAAACAAACAAAAAAAAAAGAATATCTGTCACCAGGTCAATGAAAGAAAGAAATCAGCACCAGTAACAGCTGACAAAATCAAGGTAAGTCAATTGGTAAGACAGCCTAGGACACTGGTCTGGAAGTCAAGAGTGACTGAAAGGACAGAAGAACCAGAGACAGAAAGGCAATACCCAGAGTTGGAGGGTGTACGAAACAAGCTACCACACCAAGGGTTCTGGACAAAGTGAGGGATTCCTATTCAAGAGAGGCTGGATTTCAAGAGATGGATTTCTACAAAGTCCATTTCTATAGATGGACAGTGGTAACGGTGATAGAACAATGTGAATGTATTTCATGCCACAGAACTGTACACCTTAAAATGATTTTAAAAAATGGAAATTTTATGTGGTGTGCATTTTGCCAAAAAGGTTAAAATATTTAAATGAAAGAAAAAAATGTTCTCTAGTATCACTGATCAAAGTCACTGGATCTTTTCAGTTTCCCTGAGAATTTTCCTATGATCTTCTAAATCATCACAACACAGAATTCTCTTTTACACTGAACTTGCAGCAAGAAAGTAATTCAACTAAGAAAGATACTATCCCTAGGAAGAATACGCAGTAGCTAGAATTTGGGTGAGAATCAAGTTTGATACAACCATCCTTATTTTAAATGTGTAAGTATGTATATGCATGAGATTTATGTATGTAAATATATGATATTTGCCCCCCAAAGAGAAACAAAAGACTGGCCTGGTATGAACCTTCTTTCACCCATTTCTCTGGAGCTCGGAGAAACTGGGGATGGGATTCAGCCACTCCCACCACAGCAAAGGAAGGCTGCAAAGCAGGTGCTGAAAGGGATCCACTCAGGATCCAAAATGCAGATGAAGCCCAAGTGATTAATTGTTACTAAAGAATGAGAACAGCATTAACTGTTTTAAAGCTGGTTGAAACTAATACTGAAATGCATTTATATGCATTTGAAGTAGGTAGTACTGTGCTCAATAAACATGTGAATTAATTGATTAGTGGAAGGACGCCTCCAGGAATAAAAAATACTAAGTAAAAGTAATTTAGAATTAAAATTTTCCTTTAGGAAATTAGGAGTTAACTATTCTTTCAAGATGCCTTCAATATATAGCAATTTATAGTATTTAGAAATCAGACTTTTGACAGACTTCACCCTCTAAAATACAGCCCTAAGTAAAGAAGCACAATTCCTCCAAATTACCCCCATGGCTTCCCACCAAGCTTCCGTATGTAAACTCCTCAATATCAGCTTAGTTATCTGATTTCTCAACTCAGAAAAATTAGAAAGAGGAGCTGATAGATGGTGAGCATAGTCACAGTGGGAGAGGGAACAAGTGACAGTCTGACGTCAATAAAGGACAGAAAAGGAAAGATTCTGGACCACACTGAGACACTATGAAATGATGAACCTATATAATGGTAATCTCAAATCATCAGGAAAGGGTTAATTTATGCCATGTCACCTTTGTTCATTCAGGAAATACCTGATATATTTAAAGAAAGGTGTAACAAATATTACAAAAATCTTTAACTAGTCTTCTAGCATTTAACATAATAAATAAACTCCAGCTAGCTACTCACCCACAAGAACACCTTATTTCCTATCCAATGTTTAAAAAAGGAGTCAGTAATTTAAGTTTTTCCTCCCAAAAGAAACTAGTCTGCTTAAATAATAATTTTAAAAACCAAAAAAGAAAAAAAAAATCTCAACAACCTAATGTCCTCTCCTCTGAAATCTCTAACCAAATATTTGAGGGATGGTGTATAAGAAGCAGCTTGTGTTTGTTCTTCTTTGTCTAGTGTTTTCTATTTCCTTTAGGCCTATTTGTAGGCAGAGGGCCAGGAGACAGCTGCTCTGATTACTCAAAGAACTCAAACTTAAGAACTCTGTGTTCATGGGTTCCTGCTGTCAAAACCAAGGATTTATAAATTCTGAAGGTTAGAACATTTCTTCATTTGTGCCCCTCTCATTAAGCCATCATTGGAATCAAATATTTACTTGTCGCCCTGTATAAAATAGTTTTATTCACTTACATACCATGCTTTCTGCCCCCAGATTTTTATTTTGTCTAAGATGACTAAATCGATACTTGGATACAGTTTGTTATTAGCAATCAATTTCCATGCAATCAATTCAAATTAGCATGGGGTAAGCTAAGGAAAAGACAGAAGGGAAGAAAAAAGCAGAGAGAAAGGAGGAATTTTTGATTTCTGCTTCAAAGAAATTATTTCAAATCAAAGTGAATCATCTGTCTACCAACATGTCTCATTTTTCATTGCCCTATCTATAACTAAGAAAAAAGTAACTAATACAGTAAATAGTTTTGTTATGGACTGTGCATGGTTTTGACTCTTTCAATAAAAAACTGAAATAGACATACTTTTCTTTCTTTACTATGAACTTCTTATAAAACTGGGGGAAAAAATGTCAGGCTGTCCATAGCTAGCTGACTCTTCATATGAACACTGATGAAGAATAAATTTCACTTTAAATACATGTCATTTCACAAGTTCTATGATTAAATATTTATGCTGGCTTTCCTCAGTCAAAAATGAATGAACCACATGAACTGTTTGATCTTCTTCACCGCTGAATAAATTTTCCTTTTTTTAACATTTTTGGAGTGCATATTTTGGCAATTGAGGAAGATTTGCTTTGTTCTAAAAGACCAGTCACTGTCTAGCCTTTGGAGATTCCAGCAATTTGCAGTCCTGAGGGCCTTCCAGCAGTCTGGACACCTGGGTACTCAGCTCCACTGGGACTGGCTTTTACTACATGACATGCTTTTGTGAAACAACTGACCCACAAACTTTACAGTTCACTATTATACAACACAAAGCTAAAATACACTCACAATCTATTATTATTTTTTCGTTGTGTAATGCACACAGGAACTTCAAATTATATGAAATGGTAATCTGGAGTAAAAATCTAAACATCCATACATTTATGAGTTAGCATGATTAGTATTTATAATCTTCAAGCACAAAGTCATTGGAGAAGAACTGATTACTGTTAAAATTCATGAGACTGAAGGTCAGGCAAAGGTAAAATTTGCCTTAAAGGCAGAAGTATAGCAGACAAACAGTTCTGGTCTAGTTAAAAGTACAGTTTGTGGATGTTATGTGTTGAAACAGTTGAAATACAACTCTAATATGAAAAGATCTCAAGCAGTGAAACAGAAACTAAGAGCACACACTACATGTGATTCAGCTTTCAATGTGCTGACGCACCACTCCATGCTCTTGTAAGACTGATCTCCAATGGCATGGAGGGGGAAGCTAAGCACAGAACGGGGGCCAGTGAAGTACAAGTTTATTCCTTTTGTCGTTTTCTTTCAAGTGGAAGATTCCTAGCACTCCTGGCTTCTGACAATGTTTATAAACAGAACTCTGAGAACCAGCTGAACACAAAAAAATAGGTCTTTCCAACAAATTGTGATAGACAATCAACCAGCTGAGTCCTGGTCCTGCTGATGTGGATTTGGAAGTACTTTTATGATCCAGTTTTCATACAAATAAAACTTAAAATTGCCCAACCTGCTGGGTTTGCTCCTCATCAAAGAAAAACAACTTACAACTTCAGATACAACATAATCAGTTACAGTGATAACTCTGTTTTGACAAAAGTTAGAAAACATTAACACTGGAAAGGAGGGATCAAATACATGCATTAGGCTAAAACATGCTTTATGCTAGTAGTTCATTTTAACATATAAACATATTCCTTGTAACATCCTTTTATCACATACAATGAAGGCAACATCTTCTATGTGTTCTAATAGAAGAATGTAGCTGTTAAATACTAGAGGACCTAACATTCATCTTTTATCCCCCAAAATTTGCCATGAATCTTAAAATTCCTTCTTCATGTACTATCTAAATTGTACAATTCTGGAAGCCTTTCATTAGAGGAATGAAAAAATCTTTATATGGTTTATACAGTGACCTGCTAAACAAAAGTATAATCTTCCTGCCTAAGTGGGTAAACAGATTGCAAAAATAGACGATATAGTATATCCTTCTAAAAGTGAGCCTTCTCTCCTCTCCCACAAAAAAAATACTTTACTACTAGTTTTTCCTTGTAATATGATGAAACATAGATATCTACCCTGTGAAAACAATACCTATTCGGCCTACTTGTTTGTTTTTAATTAAGGTTGACATCCCCATGCCCAACCCCAAGGCAAAATACACTGCAACAGAAAATCAGCAATGTGGCAATTATTACATGCTTTTAAATTACTAACTATTGGTTGTTCTGTATATTTTGACAACTTCCTAGCAGGCATTTAAGATAACATAATTTAACTCTAAATTAATAGCATTGTTAGATAAATACCATAAGAAAATAATAACAAAGTCTGTTTCAATAAAAGTGGAATAGTAATTTGAGGGCAAATTTCAGGCAGTTTATTGCTTCCCTTGTTAATCTTTCACCTTCTAAAATGCATTTTACAACTAAAAGTGAGAAAGAATTTATGTTAACAACTCTATTTTGTGATGCTTTAACTTTCATGGAAGATGTTTATTCCTTCCTGCTCCAGGCCACACTTCAATACATGAGGGCAGCTGAGAAAACTCAGTCCTAAAATGGAAACTTCTGAGTTGACTAAGAAACCAGACAGGCTGCTGGAAACACTTGTGTGGATTTGTATGAGGTGCAAAATGGCGCCCCACATGGCTTGCCCAGTGGTAGATACTCACAAGACTAAAGCACTCATGATTTTACCTCCAAATACCTCTGCCTCTTTATCAGTCCTCCAGCTTCCTTGCAGGATGCCTCAAAGGGGGCGTCTCTCCCAGAAAGAGACAAAAGAACACTGATTTGGCCAACAGGCAGTGTATGCCCACTGAGTTCAAGGAGCTGAACCCAGCACACAGGGATACTAGGATGAAATGGGGACACTGAGCATGGCCCGGCAAGGAAAATGGAAACATAAAGAGAGCAGGGAAAAGCAGCACATGCCTGCAATCTGAGCACTCAGTAAGCAGAGGCAGGAAGACTGAAGAGTTCAAGCCCAGCCTGGGCTACACAGCAAGACCCTGTCTCAGTGAACAAGCAAACACATTTGAACAGAATGCAGCACATATAGTAAGAAACATAGGTAAAGTTATATGAAAGTTCTGAGGAGCTGGCAAGATGGGAAAAGGCAGTGTAAAGAGTGATAGCTAAAACAGTCCTAAAAGAACGGGTAGGAATTAGAGACGCAAATAAAGTATACTCCACATAAGTGAGGAAAGGGGGAAAATCACAGGGTGAGGCAGGCAAGGGTGAGACATCTGCTCATGTACTCAGTCAATAAATGTCCACTGAGCATGACACAGCCACAGGCATTGTTCTAGAATTTGGGGATACATTATGAACAAGACTGACAGTCACTGCTCTCACAGAGCTTTCTTTCAGGTGGAGGAGATGGACAAACAGATACATAAATACAGAAGTTAACCTCAGGTGGTGGTAAGTATGAAGTGTAGGGAAAAATAGGGAGGAATTTGGCAAAAACCCCAAAACTGGGAAAACGGCTTTTGAATATCTGGTTTGTAAATTAGAAATCTAGGGAAAATGAAAGTAACTTGGTTGCATGTTTGTACAAAACCCTTCCCTGATTGGACAATTGGACTGAAAGCTCACTGGCTCAGGCCATTCTGTGGTGAGCTATATAAGAAGCTGCACTGCGGCAGCTCGACCTTTTCACGCCTTTTCGCCCAGACCATCAGCTAAGCAAGACCTTTTTCGCCTCCCTCTCGCCCACCGTGACCATCAACAAAGAAAGAACCCGCTCTCCATCTGATCACTGAAGAAGCAACAGCTGTCTCCTCATGACCACTGAGACCACCAACACAGGTGTTTTGCCCCTGGAAGGCAAACACCTGAGGCTTTTCCTTTCTCCCATCTCTGCCAGCGTCCCGGAGGCTGCAGGAGTCCATGCCCCTCACCAGAGGGTCCCGAGTGAATTGTGTTTAGTATCTGTGTGCCCAGCGGCATCGCCCGTCCGAACCTCCAGGCCGGACCGGGAGGCGCATGCCCCACACGAAGAAGAAAACTAAAGCAGCCTAAGGGCACAGTGAGAACACAGGGGTTTCTGTAAGGGTGAACAATGGCAAGGTGGTATGTGAGCAAAGACCTGAATAAATTGGGGAAAGTGATCCAAAGAAAGGGAAGAAGAAGTACATACAAAGGCCCTGAGGCAGAATAGTCTGTTGTGTTCTAAGAACAACTACAAGACCAATTTAGCAGGAGAAGTGTGTTTTTAATTAAGGGCACCATGGGCACTTGGTGCACAATGATACAATGATGTAGTCTTTTATTTTTTGAGACAGGGTCTCACTAGGCAGCCCAGGATTGACTTGAACTTATTATGTAGCCCAGGCCGGCCTTGAATTCTCAATCTTCCTGCCTCAGCATCCCATGTGCTGGGATTACAGGCTTGCATCATCATGCCCAGCTCAATAATTTAGTCTTGTTCCCACTTAGCATCATGGCCAACAATACTATCCTTGTAACAATCAAGGAGCGACCACTAATTTCTAAACCTTCCTATGGGAGATAGGAAAAGGGACATATCTCCCCCTGAGAAAGATCCTATATGGCTTTGTCATAAATAGTTGGTATGGTTTTGTTCTGAGTGTAAGGGAGAAGTCACTACAGCGCTGTCAACAGAGGAAATGAAGCCGTGATTTAATTTTTATCTTTAAAACATATCTTGGCCTGGTACAGAGTGATGCAATAAGAAATGGGAAAGAGACCAGTTCAGACAAAGAGAGACCAGTGACCACATCCTTCGGAGTAATGATGAATTCAAAAAGCATCACAAAAGCAAGACTGGTAACAGCTAATGACTAAGTGACCCTGAGATTCAACTCTGAGTAACAGAAGGAAGATAGGGCTAAAAGCAAAACTAGGCCTCATGGAAGGAGAAAAGGATTTGAGAAGGCAGTATGACCAGCTTTGGACACCTTGGGTTTGAGCACTGGCCAACCTCACAGAGTAGGAAAGGCAGCTGAACACATGGGACCAGAGCCTGAGTACTAGTTCCGACTGTGGATAAGGGTTCAGGAGTCAAGAGCAAACAGGTGACTGCTAAAGTAATGAGAATAAATAAATAAGATCGCCACTAGAGACTGACCAGGGAAAACTTAAGGTGGAATGCTGGGACAGGAGATGGGAAGAGGCAATTCCAAGAATTAAACTGAGCACAATAAGGTCAAGTGCCCAGATGTAAAGGAGGTAAAGACTGAGAAAAAGAGGATGAATTCTGTGCCTAGGAAGAGTCTGGCCACTGTCAAGAGCACAGTATCTTCAAGACAGAAAAGTAACTGCAAAGTGTTAAAGGAAATGAGTCAGTCTGAGGAAATGCAGATGAGTATGCGCATTTTTCAAATCTTGGTAATAAAAGGAAAGATAAAACGATGGTAGCTTCAGGGAGTGGCAGAGTTGAGGAAAGGTTGTGTGTGTGTGTGTATGTGTGTGTGTAAGAGTGAGAACTGAGAGTTTTAAGAGAAGAATCCTGTCTCTCTAGAAAGGGAGAGACTGAAATTGCAGAATGTCACAACCCACGAAGAAAACAAAAAAGAAGGACAGGGATACATTACCCTTGGGAAAAAGGGACACGATTTCCTCTGGCAGACACAGGAAGACAATCAGGTCTTTGATCCTCAATGGCTGTCATGGCACTGCCAGCCTCTTCTAAACATAACAAAGGACGCAAGGAATAAAGCTACATATAGCAGCACGCTTCCTACAGTCACTTTTAGGAGAAACAATATTCTGACTAATGCCTCTATTCCAGTCAATGTCGTGACACAGAACAACCAAATATTGTGACTCACAGTTTGTCTCTTTTGTCTGGTGCTCTTAACATGAATGAAAGAGGTGGCTGATTAAGTAACTTCAGTAAGTGAATGAGGAACGTCAGACAATGCACATCATACTATATATACAAGAGTATATTTTTGTTTCTGAAATTAATTTAAACTCCCACTTGGTTTGTCTTCAGCAATCACTTGACATTTACAATTCAGTTTCAAATCCATAAATCAAAAAGATTCTGTTTTTCATTGTAGTTGTATCAATGTACCAAGTATTTTTTTCCTGGTCACCATAACATCATCATTTCATAGCAGTGAAAAGCAAAATACATAGAACAACACAGGGAAGAAAATTTGAGGAAGTTTTATTTTTAAGAAAATAATCAGGAGAGAACAGAACACGCCAACTAAGTAATTGATGAGACAATCAATCATAGCTCACACTAACCTCATTTAACCATGCTCTACCGCCCAAAAGCCGGCAGCTCTACCACTGAAGCATCCAATTCTGTCAGATCTTGGAAGCTAAGTGAGCTTGGCCTGGTTAGTACTTGGATGGGAGACCGCCCGGGAATACTGGGTGCTGTAGGCACAGGACCTAGCAGCCCACTCTCAAAGCAATCAGCCATTGGAAATCCTATGAATAGCTTTGGAGAACTAACATAGTACAAGGCATGGCACAGTGGCAGGGAGTGTTTCATCTGTTGTACATAGGGTCACCATGAGTCAGACTTGACTAAACAGCACCTAACAACAAACAAACAACAACCCCCCAAAAGAGAATTACAGAAAAAGCACACACTAACAGTACATACCTTTAGGTTGGTAGCTTTTTAAATAATTGGCCACAATAAATCATTAATTTTGTAAGACACTACTACAGACAATGAAAACCTGTCTTTGTAAATTTATTTTATACAGTCTGCCCAAACTGTCAATTAACTGAATGAGTTAAACTAGCAATAGTCATCCCTCACTTGTAAATATAGGGTTATACTATCTCATTTCCTAACTCCTTTTAAAAACACATTTCATTAAAAGTGCAATTAATGCAGGTGTGGTGATGCATACCTGTGATCCCAACATTAAAGAGACTGAGGCAGGAAGATCCAAATTTGAGGTTTGCCTAGGCTACACAACCTGACCCAGTCTCAAGAAAAAACAGAAAAGAAAAGAGAAAATGAAAAATTTTAATTAACTCCAATTAGAAAATGATAATCTGGAGTCTGGGGATAGGACATAGTGGTGGAGCACTTGCCTAACAATTGAAAAGCCTTGGGCTCAGTCTCCAGCACTGCAAAAAAAGAGAAAAGACAAAAAGAAAAAAGAAGATGGTGATAGGCAAGAATAAAAACCATTAAGCTAGGTGAGGAAGCATATGCCTATAATCCCAGCAACTCAGGAGCCTGAGGCAGGAAGATCTCAATTTTAAGGGCTGCCTAGGCTACATATTGTGTTCCAGGCCAGCTTGGGCAACTTCATGAGACCTGGCTCAAAATTGGAAAAAAGAAAAAGGTCTGGGGATGTAGCCCAGTGGTAGAGCATACGCAAAGCCCCAGTACACTGCCCTTCGAAAAAGATCATTAGACTATATCAATCAATAACTTCCTTGGAAAAAAATCACTTTAATACACACTAAAAAAATTTGAAATGACAAATGAGAAACAAAGAACTATTCCTTATTTCACATATTTGAAAAATGTCCCTCTTGAATAAACTCTCTCTCACACCAAATATTTTATCTTTCACTAATAGGTATATAGCAAAATAATGCATGGAAACCATCCATGGTCTACAAAAAAAGGGGGGTTTTCATAACAGGAGTCAGGTGTTAAGTGGAATTTAAACATTATAAGTTGTCATGGAGCCCACAGCAACATGTTTCTTTTAAAATCTGAATTAGCATTTTATATTCTGAAACAACATTTGGCAGGGCTGGCTGGGGTTCTTGGGTGTTCCATAACATCCATGCATTATTTATGTTATTATACAACCATGTTGAGATACAGTTACTTCCTGTGAGCCTTTCTTCACCAGTGGAATGGAAGCAATTTTTGAGTACAGAATTACATATCTCCAGCCACAGAAGAGTGCCCATCAAACGGAAACCCAACACTTTTAAGAAGGATGCCAAAGAGCATAAAGGGGAATTTCTGAGAAGGAAACACACCATCCCCAGACATGTGAGCAGAATTAATTGCATCCCAAAACGCTCTAATTCAGGAAACTCATAAGGGAAACTTGAAAAATAATGTCATGAGAGTGAATGAAAGGAATCTACCAACCATGGAGTCTCGAGGTGAGTTTGAATCTCAAAAGCCTGATCTGAATTTTATTAGGGATTTTTTTCCTATAAAAGTAACATAATATACTTGTAAATATTATCTTTAAGTAGTTACTTTACTATTCTTTTTAGCTGTTCCCACGAGCAATAAGTAGACCACTAAATGTAAGTTTTTAATGTATACCTTCTGTAAGAATTAAAAATTTGCACTTAATATTGGCTATGAAAGGAAATAGTCTTCAAACTCAGGTAGTCCACCTAAACAGACTTCAATGTACATACGTATTTGTTTCCCACGGCAGCTGTAACAAGTTGGCACAAACTTCAGTCTTAAGACAACAGAGATTTACCATCTTTGAATTTTAGAGTTCATAAATCTAAAATGGGTCCTCCCAGGCTAAAACCAAGGGACTGGAAGGGCTGCATTCCCTCCTGGAGGCTCTGGTGAAGAATCCATTACCTTGCCTTTTCCAGCTTCTAGAGGCTGCTGCATTCCTTGGCTTGTGGACCCTTCCTTCATCTTCAATAGCAGTTGCATCCTTCTCACACAGTATCACTCTGACCTTGTGTTCTGCCTTATCATCAAGGCTCATCTCCTCATCTCAGGTCAGTGGATCAGCACCCTTAATTCCATCAGCAATCTTTTTTTTTTTTTCCAGTACTTAAAGGCCTTTCAGAACTCAAGGCCTCACACATACTTTCCAAGTGTGCTACAAACAAGCTACAGTTTCAGTCCATGTTTTGTTTTTTATTTTGACCCAGAGTCTCACTAAATTACGCAGAGTGCCACTGGCCTTGAACTCGCAATCCTACTGGCCCCACTTCCTGAGTTGCTGGGATTATAGATATGAGCCACCACACCACCAATCTGAATTCCATTTTGCAATGCAACTACATGTTCACAGGTTCTGGAACTTAGGATATGGACTCCCTACCACAGCAATCATCTATTGGCACATATACCATTTTATTTTTCCATAAAGACATATATACAATATCCACACAAAAAATATTATTTAGATTTCTCTACTATAGTTCATGAATTCTAGACTAATTCTGATAAATACTTCTAGAAATATCTCCTATAACTTTGTAGTGTTAAAGTTTCGTTAAAAACAAAAGCTCTGTTAGAAGAAGAAAAAGAAGAAAAGGAGGAAGAAGAGGAGGAGCAGGAGGAAGAAGAGGAGGAGGAAGAGTGCAGCAGTGACAGCAGAGGAAGAAGAGGAAGTGGAAGAGGAAGAAGCAGCCATGCTCAGAGGTGCACACCTATAAATACAGCAACTTAGGAGACAAAGGCAGGAGGAGCACAAGTTCAAGGCCAGAGGTGGCCTGTGTACTTCAGTGAGATCCTTTCTCAAGATAAAGAATAAAAAAAGGGCCACGGGTGCAGCTCAGTAATAGAGCACTTGCAAAGTATTCACAAAGCCCTGGGTTCAACCCCCTAATACTGCTAAAAAGGAAGTAGGAGGGGGAGGAGGTGCAGGTGGGGAAAGAGGAGGAGGAGGAAGAGGAAGGGGGAAGGGAAGGGAAAGGAAAGGAAAAAAGAGGAAAAGAAAAGAAACAGGAAAGGCAAAGACCTCAGTGGTCTCACCAGGAGAGAGCTCTTTTAGGTTTACAGGTAAGTATCTACTATAATCATATTGGGGGCTGGGGTTTAGCTGAATTGGTAAAGTGCTGCTCTGCGCTGAGGCCCTGGGTTCAATCCCAACCACTGCAAAAATGGGAGAAGGACCTGGCAGTTCACTCCTGAAACAATCAGCCATTGAGAACCCTATAAATACCAAAGAAGCACTGACATAGTGCTGGCCATGGCACAGTGTTGGGAGTGTATCATTCTGTTGTACATAGGGTCGCTATGAGTTGGACCCAACTCAGTGGCACCTAACAACAACAACATAACCACATTTGGTGGCTTATATCTTAAAAAGGTCCTAAGGCTTCCATCCATAGTTATAATTCATTTAGCTATAGACAGATTGAGATATGGCTATAATTAAACTGATTTTACTTGATTTAAAAAGAGTGAGTTTTTCCAGAAACTCTCACAGTCTCCATTTGGTTAACCAAAGATATCCAAACTCTGCCTCAATTGTCATTGTTTTTCCAATTAAAAACATTATGATATTTTAATTCCAACCTCAGTTGTACAAAAATGGACTCATATTTGTAATTCTTCTCCTTTCTTATTAAGGGAAGTGAATTACATAGAATAATTAAGTGATTTGAATTTAGTTAAGAATGGTTCTTTTGTCAAACTCAACCCAATTCTCTCTCTCTCTTTTTTTTTTTGTTGGTCATTTGATAACAAGTTTCTAATCTTCAAAGCAGCAATCTAAATACTTTACAATACATAATTTTTGTTTTTCAAACTATGTTTCTTACAAACACATGGAAATATGATTTGATGTACTTAAAAATATTTTCTGGTCATATACATTTGGCAAAGAATGCATATTATGCTCCCTTTTAGAGGGTCATGATACACAATAATTGTCACAAGTCCCAAAGCACTGAAACATAACTTTGTTTAACATCACTGTTCTCAGAAAGTTGTCACAACACTCTTACACACATTCTGGGCTAAGGCAAGCAAGTCAGAAAACAGAACTAACGTGTGGCGTACCTGCATAGAGTATTACTCAAGTAAGCATTCATAGCTTACTCATCATGATTGGGAACACAGTCAACCCCAGCTTAGCCTTTACGAACATAGGGGGATAAACAGAAAAGCATTTGCAAATACCAAATGTAGAATCAATGCTAAATTGCAACTATGGTGAAAATTTACTTGAGAAAACACAAATATGAAAAGGTTCCATTGTCTCCAATTGTATTTATGTGAGTGAATCATTTTAAGAAATATTGAATTTGCTATGACTTTCAATAGTGCAAGTCTATATAAATTACAGAGTGCTTATATGTAATCCAAATATATCTCATTAAATACTAGTCTTGATATAGAGCCATGGATGTACCATTCATAGGTACCAGACAGATTTCTAAAAAGTATTTTATCCACTTTTCCTTTATCTTCACCCTTCATTTTTGAGTAATCAAAAATAGCATTCACCTAAAAGAAATTAAGGTTAATTCTGAAGGGATAAGAAATCTTTTAAAAGGTTTTGACACTTTTTCCATTAAAATTCTGGAAATACTTCAATCTAAATTTGAAATCTCATCTTTAACTTAAAAATATTAAGTATCAACAATTCAAATATTACTGATTCCCTCTTTTAAAAGATTCTGTAAAAATGAATTCTACTTAAGTTTATAATCATTAAATATAAACAACACATTTGGCTCAACAGGTCGATGATGTTTATTGACAACTTTGTTATTGATAAAAAAAAATGGGAAATAGATTTCTGCTTCACTCAAGATTCTAAATAACCACGCTTAGTTTTTACCCAAAGCTGCTATAGAATACTTCTCTATCCAATATAACCACCAACTACCCATTACCACTTATTTCCAAATCACCTGAACTATCAATTCTTTTTTCTACTTCTGTCTCAACCATCTCTCTTTAACTATTGGTACATTCATCTAACAGTTAGGAAATACCTACTAAGTATCAGGCACTATTTGCCTTTGGAGATTCAAAGACATAAAAGTATCAGGACACATCTTTAAAGATTTATTGGTTCCAAAAAGAGAGGGAAGAGAAAAAAATTAACAGTTTTTACAACTCCAGAATGGAGATATATTCAAGGTGTAGTGCTGGCAAAGGGAAGGCCTGACTGACTCAATGAGAGGAGAGTGCCAGGGCAGAACACTGGTCAGACAGACAGGCATTCCAGGCTGGGGGACAGCTTGCACAAAGCCAGGCACGCAGGACCTGGCTCAGAGCCCTGCACATATTAGAGGGCCAGGGCAGGCACAAGAAAGGACCTACAAGGCCAGGGAGGCTCAACAGGCTTTTGCACAGTGTGCTAAAGTTTCTGGGTTTTATTCTGTATTCACCTGAGTACTTTGAATTTTAAAATGGGAATTAAAATTTCAGATCCACATTCAGGATAGACGATAAGAGTAATAAGAATGAGAGGGAGGAAAGATAAACTAGAAACAGGATCAAGTTGGTGAGCTTCATGTTTTCACAGGGCCTAGAAAATTCCTTCACTCTTTCAAAAATTTTGTGTGGAGTAGGGACTGTTACTCCCATATAATAGATTTTAAAATGGAGTTTCAACAAGACTAAAAGACTTCTGAAATGGCCCTGAGGATCCACTGGCCCCCTTTCCACAATCCTTTGAAGTTAAAATAAAGGGCAAATTTGGATCATATCATTTCCTGAAGTAGTTGGGGAAAACTATGTGATGTTGACTGTCTACAGCCGTACCACCCTAGTGTCCAATCTCATCAGATCTCAGAAGCTAAACAGGGTCAGGCCAGGTTAGTACTTGGACAGGAGACTGCCTGGGAATACCAGGTGCTGCAGAATTGGGAGATGGACCTGAAAACCCACTTCTAAAACAATTGTTGTTGTTGTTGTTGTTGTTGTTGTTGTTAGGTGCCGTCGAGTCGGTATCCGACTCATAACGACCCTCTGTACAACAGGGGAAACACTATTGTCAGTGCTTCTCTGCTGTTCATAGGGTTTTCAATGGCAGATTGATTTTTGGGAGGGGTTGCCAGGTCCTTCTCCCAAGCCTACAGCTTCTGGTGTTCCCAGGCGGTTTCCCATCCAGGTACTAACCAGGCCTGACCCTGCTTAGGTTCCAAGATCTGACGGGATCGGATGCCACAGGGCTACTGCTGCAGGCCTAAAACAATTAGCCATCAAAAATCTGACATGAGGGCACCTCACAACAACAAAAGCAACTGAAGTTGACTTGAGGTATATTTTCTAGTTGCAACAGCATAATACATACACAGTGAGCAAATAAAATGCAATCAATTCAGTAAATTTTGATAAACTATGCTTCTGTTGTTGTTATCAGATGTCATGGAGTCAGGTCTAACTCATAGTGACCCTATATACAACAGAACAAAACACTCCCCGATTCTGTGCAGGCACACAATCTTTTTTATGTTTAAGCCCGTTGTTACAGCCACTGTGTCAATTCATCTAGTTGAGAGTCTTTCTTTTTTGTTGACATGCCACTCTCCGAAACATAATGTCCTTCTCTAGGAATTGGTCCCTCCTCACAACATGCCCAAAATATGTAAGACACAGTCTAGTCATCCTTGCTTCCCATGAGCACTCTAATTGCACTTCCTCTAGGACAGATCCATTGGTTCTTTTGGCAGTCCATAGTATATTCAATATTCATCTCCAGCACCATAATTCAAAAGCATCAATTCTCCTGTCTCCCTTGTTTAATGTCTAGCTCTCACAACCATGTGATGAGACTGAAAATACCATGGCATGAGTTAGGTGCACCTTCATCTTCAATCTGACATCTTTACTTTTCAACACTTTAAGGAGGTTTTTCCCAACAGCTTTTTTCAGTGCAATGCATCTTTTGATTTCTTGACTGCTGTTTCTCCATTTATCATGAAGCTGCATACTGATACAGTTGTAAGGATTTCTGTTTTGCTGATATTGAGGCACAGCCCATATTGAAGTCTGTGTTCTTTGATCTTCATTAGTAAATGTTTCAAATCCTCTTCACTTTCAGCAAGCAAAGTTGTATCATCTGCACATTTCAGATTGTTAATGAGTCTTGCTCCAATCATAATGCTGCATTCTTCATAAAGTCCAGCTTCTCAGATTACTTGCTCAGCATAGAAACTAAAGAGGTATGGTGAAAGGATACAGCCCTAATGCACACCTTTCTTGACTTTAAACCAAGCAGTGTTTCCTTGTTCTATTCGAACAACTGCCTCTTGGTCCACATACAGATTTCTCAGGAGTACAATTAGGTGCTCTGGTATTCCTATTCTTTGCAATGTTATCCATAGTTTGTTATGATCCACACAGTCAAATGCCTTTGCATAGTTGATAAAACATGGACATCTCTTCAGTATTCTCTGCTTTCAGCTAAAATCCATCTAACATCAGCAATGATGTCCCTGGTTCCATGCCTTCTTTTGAATCCAGCTTGATTTTTCTGCAGTTCCCTGTCTATATACTGCTGTAGTAGATTTTGAATGATACTTTGCAAAATTTTATCTATATGATAAATGATATCATTTGATAATTTGATAATTCACTTGGATCCCCTTTCTTGGGAATAGGCACAAATACGGATCTCTTCCAGTCAGTTGGATAGGTAGCTGTTTTTCAAATCCCTTGGCATAAACACATTAGCACCTCCAGTGTTGCATCTGTTTGTTGAAACATCTGTATTGGTATTCTATCAATTCCTAGAGCCTTGTGTTTCACCAATTCCTTCAAGGCAGCTTCCACTTCACCCTTCAATACCATTGGTTCCTGGTCCTATGCAACCTCCTGAAATGGTTGATCATCCACCAATTCTTTTTGGTATAAGGTCTCTACGTATTCCTTACATCGACTTCTGATATTTCCTGCACCGTTTAATATTTTCCCTGTAGAATCATTCAGTATTGCCACTTGAGGCTTGAATTTTCTCTTTAACACCTTAAGCTTGAGAAAAATGGAACGTGTTCTACCCTTTTGGTTTTCTATTTCCAGCTCTTTGCACATGTTATTATAATATTTGATTTTGTCTTCTTGAGCTGCTCGTTGAAATCTTCTGTTTAGTTCTTTAACTTCATCATGTCTTCCTTTTCCTTCAGCTGCTCGATGTTCAAGGGTAAGTTTCAGAGTCTTTGGACATGTAATTTGGTCTTTTCTTTTTTTCCTGTCTTTTTAATAACCTTTTGCTTTCTTCATGAATGTCGTCTTTGATGTCATTCCACAACTCCTCTGGTCTTTGATCATAATTCTCTAACACATCAAAACTGTTCTTGAGGTGGTCTCTGAACTCAGGTGTGATATATTAAAGGTCACACCTTGGCTCTTATACACTTGTTCTACTTTTCCTCAGTTTCAATTTGCACCTACAAAAGAGCAGCTGATGGTCTGATCCACACTCAGCACCTGGTCTGGTTCTGACATTTATATGCAGTTTTTCCATCATCTCTTTCCACAAATGTACTCGATTTGGTTCCTGTATGTTCACTCTGGTGAATTTCATGTGTATAGTTGTCATTTATGTTGATGAAAAAATGTATTTGCAATGAAAAGGTCACTGGCCTGACAAAATTCTATCAGGTGATAGAATTCAGCATCATTTCTGTCACCAAAGCCATATTTTCCAACTACTGAGCTGCCTTGTTTCCAACTTTTGCATTCCAGTCACCAGTAATTATTAGTACATCCTGATTGCATGTTTGATCTATTTCAGATTGCAGAAGCTGGTAAAAATCTTCCATATCTTCATTTGTAGCCTTAGTAGTGGGTGTGTAAATCTGGATAATAGTCATATTAACTGGCGTTCCTTGCAGGCATATGAATATCATTCTATCACTGACAGCATTGTACTTTAGGACAGATCTTGAGATGTCTTTTTTGATGATGAATGCAGCCTCCTTTCTCTTTAATCTGTCATTCCCAGCATAGTAGACCATATGATTATCTGATTCAAAATGGCCCATGCCAGTCCATTTTAACTCACTGATATCTAGAATATCAATGTTTATGCCCTCCATTTCCCTTTTGACGATTTCTAGTTTTCCTAGATTCACAATATGTAATTCTACATTCCAATTATTAATGGATGTTGACAGTTTTTCCTTCTTATTTTGAGTTGTGCCACATCAGCAAATGGAGGACCCTGGGACTTTACTTCATTCTCATCCTTAAAGTAGACTCTGTTTTGAATAGGCAACTCTTCCCCAGTAGTCTTTTGATTGTCTTCCAACCTGCGGGGCTCATTTTCTGGCACTGTATCTGACAGTATTTCTCTGCTATTCATAGGGCTTTCAATGGCTAATTGTTTTGGGGATGATATAACAATGTTCTTCTGCCTAGTATGTGTTATTCTGGAAGCTCAACTGAAACCTGTCTACCATGGGTGACCCTGCTGGTATCTGTACATGGTGGCACAGCTTTCAGCATCACAGCAACACACTAGCCCCCAGAGTATGGCAAACCAACAAACACGTGGGAGAACTATACTTTAATCCTGAAAATGGCTGCTACTAGGTATTTTTCATCACCCCTCTTCAGTGATGAACTTCAAAGTCCCAAATAAGGTTCATACCAATCAAATAATTATGTAAGATTTCAGTTTAGTACCTAAACTCTGAACATATAATCTAGTAGTCTGCCAATTAATAGTGTAAATGCCTGGTGGTATATATTAAGTCTTCAGGCTCAGCAGATTGTAGAAAACTCTGGTTTAGCCAGGCATAGTGGTGCATAACAGTAATCCCACTGCTCAGGTGGCTGACGCAGAAGAATCTAGAGTTCAAGGCCAGCCTGGGCTATATAGCAAGACTTTGTCTCAAGAATAAATAGACAAACATGCAAATCAGCCTCTAGTTTACTCAGAATAGGTGGTAAATGGGATGTTCTAGTTAGTTTAATATTCTGATTATCTGAATGTAAAAGTATAGTATCTGTATCATAAAAGAATTATCAATTTCAAATAATTTGAATAAAAGAATTTAAAACAAAAATCATACTGAGTATGTTCATTCATGGTCTTCATTTTAAAGAAGATAAAGATAATTAACATTTTTTGAAGGTTTACTATGGAACAGGTACTAAGTGTTTTATATCTTTTAACTTTTTGCATTACTTTTAACTCAATGATAAACAAGAATTCTTGAAAATCATGAAAAACAAATCTAGTTATTTTAGGTTGTTTTGGATGTTTGGCTTGTGGAAAAATGGGTTATATTTCACTACAATAATTGATTGATTTTCTTCATAGCCTCCAGATAATGAGCAGCTTAATCAGTAAAGCACCTCCCCCTATCCTATTATTTCATTGAACCATTATTCTTTCATACTTGTCAGCTATGCCCTTATAAGCTGACATTTCATTAAGAAACATAATTGAAGATCTAGCTTTCAGGTAAATCTGAGGGTCTTCCTTCCCCAGGATTTCTCTATTGTCACTCCTATCCCAGAGCCACTATATTTTCTGTCCCTATTAGTTACCACCTGCTTCCCTATCCTGTATTCTGAGATGTCCTTCAATTGTCATTCTCTAAGACTCCACAATTCCCTAAACTGAAAGCTCTCTTGGTTTGCTGTTGTCCTTCCTTTTCTACATTACTCTGCTCTCAGTCTATTTAGTCCACGTGAACATCCCTAAGAAAATGGAGTCCTCATCCAAATGACTCTACAACAGTGAATCACCACTGGGGGAAATTTTGCTCATCATCACCCCCAGGAACATTTGGCAACGGCAAATTTTAGATTGTCCCAACTGTTGATAATTAATCAGGGAGATCGAGGAAGATTTACTGGCATCTAGTGGGTAGAGACCAGGGGTGCTGCTAAATACTGTACAATGCACAGAAGAGAAACCTACTCCCACCACATATGATTGAGATATAGATGTTTTTGCCTGGCATGGTGGCACATGCCTATAACTCCAGCAAGAGGCAGAGGCAGGAGGATCACAAGTTCGAGACCAGAGGCAGTTTGGGTAATTTAGCAAGACCATGTCTCAAGAAAGTAAAAAAAATGGGCTGGAGGTGCAGCTCAGTGGTATAGCACCTGCAAAGCATGCAAGCACGAGGCCCTGGGTTCAACCCCAGTACCATACACACAAAAGAAGAGAGAGAGAGAGAGAGAGAGAGAGAGAGAGAGAGATACAGATGTTTTTGTTGTTAGATGCCATCAAGTCAAGTCCGACTCATACCGACCCTCATAGGGTTTTCAATGGCTGATTGTTTCAGGATGTTTTGGGAGTGGATTGCTACATCCTTCTCCCAGAGATACAGATGTTGTTGTTGTTAGGTGCCCTCAAGTTGGTGTCCAAGTCATAGCGATCTTATTTACAACAGGCAAAACACTACTGTCAGTGCTTCTCTGCTATTCATAGGATTTTCAATGGCTGATTGTTTTTTGGGAGTGGGCTGCCAAGTCCTTCTCCCAGACATATAGATAGTTAGATATAAATCAAATCCAAAATGTCAACAATGCAAGGTTGAGAAACCTAGTCTAGAATATGATCTCAGACCAAGTACTAAATCTCCTAGTTATTACTGGATGCAAATTAAAATGTAATTCTCCAAATATGCTGCAATGGCAACTTAAGAACATTTTGGTGAAGAACATTTACTATATCCAAACACTGATGTCCTAACAGCTGCTTCCATGGGTGAAAATTAACCAACATACTTCTATCCTAGACTTGGCTATATTTAGTTGACTTTACCATACTTACAGTATGGGGTTGTTATAAAGAATTGCCGAGCAGTGTTTGGAAACAGTCTTATGCCATTGCCTGTAGGTCATTGCTGTGACATTCACAACAGGAATCTACCTGTATTTTGTTCCCTAAGGAATGTTTCCATTAAAAGCACTTCGTAGCAAGTTGATTTCTATTTCTACGTTGGGGTTTCTCAACGTTGGTACAAATGACATTTGAAACTGGTAATTCTTTGTTGGGGAGGGTGGCTGCCCTGTTCACTGTAAAGTACTCAGCATCTCTGGCCTCACCCATTAGATGCCAGCAGTAACCTTTCCTTCTCCTCATAAGAAAATGTCTCCAGATATTGCCATATGTCCCTCTGGGAGGAAAGAGCCATAAGTCCATTGATATCCATGGTTTTAGAGTTAAAAAAATAAATCAACTTCTAATTTTAGTTTCCTCTTCTAGATTTTGAAATACTAGGTTTTCTGGGTACAAACAGATCTAATAATTAAATCAACAAGTTATTTTACATTGATATTCTTTAAACAGGATTCCATCTATAACGCTACTTTGCAAAACAAAGATGGACATAAACTGAAATTTTAAACTTTAAACAGTACTCAAGCATTATGATTATCTGGTTTACAGACAAAGTGATAGCCTTACAGAGTAATCTTCTCATCAACCTTTTTTGTTTAAAGTTTTAAAGATATCATTTATTCTATGGTATGACAAAATTCATAAAAAATACCGGTAACTAACACTTATTCAACATTTTTAATATACTACTATTTTAGTGCCTGCAGCCATAGCCCTGTAGCATCCGATCCTGTCAGATCTCAGAAGCTAAGCAGGGCTGGGCCTGGTTAACACTTGGATTGGAGTCCGCCTGGGAACAACAGGTGCTGTAGGCTTGGGAGACAGACCCGGCAACCCACTCTCAAAAGATAATCCGCCATTGAAAACCCTATAAACATCAGAGAAGTATTGAAAATAGTGTTTCCCAAAATGCATATATGGAAATTTCACAATGAAAAGCATGTCAGAATGAATCACATTAAGGTATACATTAAAATTTTCCAGTGATTAAAAAAAAGCAAATACAAATAACATCAACATGCATACACACACACACACACACACACACACACACGTAGGCATTTATGTTCGGCTGCCAAGGGCAGAAGCCTAAGGAACCTTTTACATTCTGGCTAAAAACCTCTAATGGATTTTTAAAGGTAAATAAAATTGGGATAGCAGGAAAAAAAAAAAAAAAGAAAACAGTGTTTACCCTGTTGTATGTAAGGTCACTATGAGTCGGATACCAGCTGGATGGCACCTAACAACAGCTATTTTAGCAGTGTTACATTCACAAACACATTCTTGGGAGGGTACTGAGGGGTGAACCCAAGGCCTCACACATGCTTTTGCAAGTGCTCTACCACTAAGCCAGTCCCTCAGCCCCACAAACACAATTTTAAAAATTCTTTTCAATGATACACTAACTCCATAAGGTAGATCTCATTTAAATATGAGGCAATTGAAGCTCAGAGAGGCTAAATAACTTGGCCACAGTTATATAGGTAATCTGTGACTCAGCTGGCATTTGGACCTAAACAGCCTTATTCAAGAATCTATGTGCTTGGGCTGAGAGGTAGCTGAGAGGTAGAGCACTTAACTGTCATGTCTCTGAGCTCAATCCTCAGCACTGCAAATAAATAAATAAATATAAAAATAAAATACATTAAAAAATCTATGTTCTTACCTATTAGGCCACACAACTTCTCAATGGTCAATTGTTAATATGATGTACTAATACATATTAACAAAAATTCATATAATGAGCATATTATATGGGGATTTTACTTAATTTCTTCCAATGACATTTCTTCTGAATCCAATGTGACAAAACAGTTCTGGATAATATATGCCTCAAATTACTTACCACGTATTTTTGTTGTTACAGCCACTGGCACAGCCTCTGTTGCCCAAATACCTAGATTCTAGTTCTAGCTCTACCATAAACGTTATGATTCTTTCTCTATGCACATTTAGGACTGCATTTCCCCTCCCTTTTCAATGGAATTATGGCATAGTAACTTTCTTTGAACAATGAAATGTTAGAGGAAAAATGTAATATTTCCAGATGAAGACTGGAGGCCAGACCTAGCTTGCCAGTTCCCTTCCTGGAAGCAGGTGTTGAGAAGGAGCCTTTGTCAGCCTCAGTCTCTGAGTGAGTATAATGACTACAATGAACAGAAGCCCACAAGACACATATCATAAGTGACAAAGAAGCCTTTGTTGTATTAAGCCTCGCAAAGTTCAAGGTTGTCTGTTACATTACCATAACTTAGACTATCGTGGGTGATACCTTTACTTATTTAGCTGTGACTTTAAACAAGTTACTTAACGTCCCTGTGTCTGTTTCCTCATCTGTAAAATGAAAATAATAGTAGCAACTATCTCATAGTATTGCTGTAAGAAATAAGTTAATGTACATCAAGTACCCAGAATATTGCCTGCACACACAGTAAGAACCCACTATTCTCCCTAGATATTCTCATGCAAGCTAATTCATTGATATCATCACTGTGGTATACTCCTTCTATATTGTTTTTATTATTATTGTTGTTGTTGTTATTATTACTATTATTGTTTATTCTAACAATAAGATTCAAATGTTGACATATACTTGACTGACTGGCACAGCAGACTGAATAATAAAACCAAAGATTACTGTCTACCACAAAGTGGCATGGGGTGATGTGGGGTAGAACCCCAAAACTAGAAGGTGGAAGGATGGTGATGATATTTAACTCACTTAACTTATGCTTCTGCCTCATCCCCTGCCAATAATATGCACATAAAGGAGCAGAAATACACAAATACACACATGCTCTCCTTTCTCAATGAATGGGTTTAATTTTCCAGCCAACTAGAAAAAGATTCAACAGAAGGAGCCAAAAATGTGGTGCCAACTGGCTGTGTGACATGCACAGTAATGTCTACTAATAAACCAGCCCCTGACATCTAGTAACTCGAAGTACAATAAGCAGAACAGGAGTGATGTGATGTGGAAAACTAACCTGGACACAGTGATAATCTTAGGAAGAAATTCATGCTTAGAATCACAGAACATTTTAAAGAAGATAGTGTTCCAAAGGTGATGTTTAACAGGTGTTTTCTTATTTACTTGGGAGAGGATGAAAATGATTTTGAAAAGGGAAATGGTTGTACATGCCCACAAGGTGGCTGCCCATATCAATTATCAGTGTTCTAGAAATACAAATTTCTGAAGTCTTTATTAAATATAATTTTGGTGGAGAAAATAGAGAAAGACTTTCTTAAAGTAGAGAGAAGAGCTAGCCTTGCACAATGAGAAATCATCCCACTCTATTAAAAAGCAAACCATTCACAGGGCTAGGAAAGTAAAGATAATAGATGAGTTTTTCGTGTGGTTTTAAATGTAGATTTGGAATATAAGACCCTGAACGTGCCTACCATAAGGAATGACATCTCCAGTTCAGTCACGTGTAGAATAATGAACTTGTAGTGATATCAAGAGAGTTTTCAACAACTTTTTAAGGAGAATGCCCTGAGACCAGAAGGGTAGCAATAGCAAACAAGATAATAAAGTTGGATTTGCATTACTGATGAGGAGCTAGTAATAAGAAAGAAGAAAGAATATTCCCTACACTCTAGTCTTAAACGGGATATAAACAGGACATGAGCTTATTCAAGATTTATAGGCCCAGTTTTAGCAATAATCAGGATAAGTCAGTTTAGGGAGAATCCTCCACCCTTGATACCTCTTCTTAGTAATTTTCTATCCGATCAACCCTCCCCCCTCCCTTACTCTGTTCTTTGGCTATAAATCACCAGCTATCTTTGCTATATTCAGAGTTCAGCCCAATATCTCTTCTCTGTCACAATACTCTATTGCAATGGTCTTCAGTGAAGTTTTTCTTACCATTTTAGCAAGTGCTAGAATAATTTTTCCTTTAACATCTCGAAGTTTTGTCAGAATGAAGCTAGCAGGCAAGTCCCACATGCAATGAATGGTAAAACTCAGCACCTCAGGGAGACAGGAAGATCCCAGGGGCCACTGGCATGGAAGGAGTAGGGAACTCTCACACAGGAAATGAAGTGTGGCCTCGCAAGCAGTTTTCACTTTCAGGAAAAAGAATACTGAGCTACCATAGATACCCTGATGCCCTCCCAATTTACCAATACCACAACTACGGGATGATCTGTGCTAAACATCCAGCCTGGTCTCACATGTCTGTCTAGACTTGTGTGATGTGAGCAGGGCAGAGAATTATCAAGTGTTCTCTATCAGGGTGACATGACCTTCCCAAGGTCAGAGGTGAGAGCAGTAAGGTCAAGAATCTACTCTGTGCTGCTTTAATGAGGAATAAGTCATTGCCTCCTTGAATTCAGCACAACTCAGCCAAACAGACCATTAGGGCTTATTCTTTCACCTGACCTAACTGCTAAAAAAAAATTATTAGAGGCTTGTCAGCTTAGAAAATGTTCACTTCCACCAAGAAAACACGTTGGCTGCTCTAATGTATTGCAATGGGCTGGGATTTAGCTCAGTTGGTAGAGCGCAGCTCTGTAGTCTGTGAGGTCCCAAGTTCAATTCCCAGCACTGCAAAAATGGGAGAAGGACGTGGCAATCCACTCCCAAGGCAATCCCAAAACACTCAGCTACTAAAAACCCTATACGGGTCGCTATGAATCAGACATGACTTGATGGCACCTAACAACAACAACAATGTATTGCAATAAAGAAGTCTTTTATTATTACCCATCTTCCTTCTACTCCCTCCTACCCATGAGCCCTGCCTCCAATCACTTCAAAAGCAGCATTTGCAGCTTCATTATCCTTTTTTCTACTTGGGCTGATGTTTAGATTATCTGTTTAACTATTTTAGGCATAAAAATTAGTAAATAATTTCAAAGCTGATTTCTTTTTCCACCTTTGCCTTTTTCCAGTCTCAGGATACAGGATCAGTCTTCCACACATTCACAAAAATGATGGCTTAACTGCTCAGTACTGTCCTTGGTCAATTCTTAAATACAATCGGATAGCCTAGATACATTTGGCTCATTTAAGTAATGCTTCATCAGTCTTTTCTTATTTACCTCCCTCTTCAACTTGGAATTTTTGCTTTTTCACAACCATATGTGGGCGGATGTTTCTGCCAAGATTGTGCCAACAAGACTGGTTATAAATCTGCCTACTTTGTGTAAAGGAGTATTTTTGTTACCATTGCACATCTCGGCTAAAATATGAAGGATATGCTGAAGGCCAACTGCCCAAGGAACACGCAGGAAAAAAAATCTGATAATGAGCGGTTAATGAAGTGAGTTCTGAATCACAAGTGCTGTTCACGAAACAAAACAAAAAAAAGACATCTGTGAACTAGTCACTGCTATTCAGTACACATATACATGAATTTTTATTAAAATGAATGTTCAAAGTTAACTTTTTTTAATCCAACACTTCTCTGGAAAAATTAAAAAACAGTTTGCAGCTTTCAACAGTTAACCATTTCACCTTCAACAACATGCACTTCATTTTATTTTTTAGTTCTATTTAATTTTTAATTTATTTTATTTTTCCAGACTTA
>VMDO01003010.1:0-153192 GCA_007922755.1 Pedetes capensis
AGCCCCTCCCACAGGCCTGTGGGGCTGGGATTATGGTTTACGGCTGGCACCAGGGCTCCCTTCCTGCCCTCCCTGGGGAGGTGCCAATCAGCCTCTGCCCCAGCTGGTTTATTTTTAGCTCCCGCCCTGCCTGATCCTGCCATGGGCTTTTAGCGGGTGAGGCCTGCAGGGCCCCCCTGGGGCAGCAATAGGAGCCAGCAGGGGCTTCCCTGGGGTTCTAGGAGGTGGCAGGCAGTGGCCATGCTTCCTTCCTGGGAGTGGCTGAGGGTGTGGGGGGGAGCTGGGGGGAGCCTGGGAGGCCGGATCAATGTCCACCGCTGGAGGAGCTGGGGGCCTGGGGGGACAACCCCAAAGGAGCCCCAAGGGCGGGGAGCGGCCTGGCAGGAAGGCTGGGTGGGGTAGAGACTGGGACCACGGAGGGCTGAGGGCAGGCGTCAGACAGGGGGCGGAGCCTGTGGAGGCAGCAAAGGTCCTGCCAGAGATGTGGGAGGGGCATGATGAGCAGGCTGGCATGGTGGGGGATGTGTTGGGGGCCCAGGAGCACGGTGGGGGTGGCTCCCCAGACTGCAGACTATGGTGAGGGGCTGGAGACGGGAGGGTCCCACAGAGGAGGGGGGCACACGGTGAGGCCGGCTTTGGCTCCGCCCAAACCCCAGCCCTTCCCGGAGGTCACGGAGGCTCCTCCTCCCAAGGCTTGGGTGGGCGAGGCAGGGGCGTGCCCACCTGGCCACCCAGCACCGGGGAGTGGTCACTGCTGATGGCAGTGGCCGTCAGCCAGCTCTTGGTCCCTGTTCTGGATGCCGGGTCCATGTGAATCTCTCTCAGGGGGCGGTGGGTGTGGAGAATCGTCCCGTGAGCTGGGTGAGGAGTGCGGTGTGGTTTTAGGGTGGAGATGCCTGGCCCAGAGAAGCAACAGGAATCTGAGCCGCCCGGGAGCCATCCGGTCCCCTCCTGGGGAGGAGAGGAAACCAGTCGGCAGCATTGGCCGAGATGCCCACTCACTGTGCAGCTCTCGGTCAGCTTCCAAGTGGGCCCCAGCACATCCTCTGACAGGCAGCACTGCCACCGTCCGTGTGTGATGTCTTCAGGTGCTCAGAGAGAACCCCCACACCTGGGAGCTGACCCCCCACCCCTAGTCCCCACACCCGGGCCACCACCCTGCTCTCCATCACCGTCCATGTGCGGATATCTTCAGGTGCTCAGAGAGAACCCCCACACCTGAGAGGTGCTCAGGCTGAGCCCCCACCCCTAGGCCCCAGACCCGGGCCACCACCCTGCCCTCCATCCCCGGGGCGAGCCGCCGTTGCAGGTGCGAGTTGGCGTGGGCTGCTTTCACCGAGCGGGTCTTCGGGTTTGCTTGTGTTCTGTGTCTGTCAGTACCTCATTCCTTTTCATGGCTGAATAATGTTCTGTCATGTGGATGTGTCCCATTTGGGCGGGGGTTTTGTTTGTTTTTGCAGTGCTGGGGATGCTGGGAGGCCTAATGAGCACCCACATACTGAGCAAGCCCTCTCCACTGAGACACCCCCACACCCCCACTGTCACCCCTCATCAGCTGATGGGTGTGCAGGCTTTCCACCCCCGGGGCACTGTGAACAAAGCTGCCGTGGACATCTGGGCACGGGTTTCCGTGTGGACGTGTGCTTGCGTCTCTCCTGGGGCTGAGGCTGGAGTAGAGTCGCTGGGTCCTGTGGGCCGTGGACGATGCAGGTCCTCCTGGACGAGGGTCACGATGGTGACTTGGAGTCTCAAGGGAGCCGTGGTGGCCGCTGCCAGCTCTGGGCTGATGAGCAGGTGTTGAGAGAGGCCAAGCTCTGGCCCTGGCCCCGGTTCCTTGCCTGGTTGTCCCCCCATCCGCTGCCCCCGGCCAGGCTCTGGGGCCCCACACCAACCCCGCCCGAGCAGCTGCTGCAGGTGGACAGTAGGAGCGGGGACTCCAGGCGAGCACCTTGACCAGGTACCCCATGCCTCTGCTGCGGGCTGGCTGCTTGGAGCTGCCTCTGGACCCTCTGGCTCCCTGTGGCTGCCCCGGCCCTGTGGGACTATCCCTAAGGAGTGGCTTCCATGTAAGCAGGGCCCCCGCAGGAGCTGGAGCCTTGAGGCCAGGAGGGGAATGAGGAGTGAGGTCCACGCCCACACCTGTACCCTGCCTGGCGTGGCCTGCATTCGGGCTGGGCCAGGCAGGGGGCTCCTGCAGCCCAGAGCCAGTTCAGCCTAGAGGGGTTCCCTGCCCTGCCCTGGGCCTCCCTCTGCCTGCCGGGTGAGGGCCTCTCCACGCGTCCCCACCCCTCAGGGAGGGCAGGAGGCAGGCAGGGCCCGGCATGTGGCCTTTGGCCCCCCAGTTCCCTCCAGGCTGGCCTTAAGGCATCCTCCCTCGTCTGTTGTTTCGTCCTGAGTGGCGTTGTCTCTGCAGAGAGAAGAGTCCAGCGCGGCTCTCCGTCCAGTGGCTGGCCACAGATGTTCTGCGCCGTCACGTTGTGTGGCGAAGCGCCTGCTCGCTGGCACGCCCGCCACCAGCCAGGCTCGCACACCATGCATTTTCCTCTGGAATGTTTGACATGTTAAAGTCTAATTCAAACGAATTAGCTCTGAAGCAGACCCGTCATTTAGGCTGATTGTTGGGATGGATTTGGCTCTGAGATTTTGAAACGGGGAAGACAACAACGCTATTGAGCCACGCATCTGTGGCAGGCGGCACAGGGGATCTTCCAGGAGAAAACGCGCCTCCCTCTCTTGGGCTTTGCGTTGAGTTAGAGTTTGCTGGGAGTGGGAACTGTCTTCCCCAGCAGGGCAGCATTTGGAGTGTTGGGCAAATGTTGAATACGGATGCAGAAACTCCAAATACCTGTCTCTTTACAGGGCCCCGCTTTCGGCTTAATTACTCTGAACATAATGGCTGAAGTTAAATCACAAGTGCATTCAGCAGGGAGGTTAGAAAAAGAGTTTCAGATCCTCAAAGCTGGGAGTGGAACACGCCCAGAACGGCAGAGTGGGGCTGCCTGCCGACGCCGGGTGTGCACGCACCTGTGTTTGCAAGCTGTGCCGGCCCCTGCCACTCCTTCCAGGTGGTGGTCCCTTTGCCACGGGCCACGCCCATGGGTGTTCACACCCAAGTGGCTGTAACTGACTATGGGTTTTCCCTCCGTGGCCCCAGATGTCGGGTCCCGTTCCCCAGGGCAGAGGCAAACAGCGCCCCCGGGTTCTGGCGAGCAGAGGCTGCCAGCCAGCTGGTGAGGGACCTGCTGGCCTGAGCCGGGGCTGCTGTCCACAGCCTCCTGTGTTGCTCACAGGGGCCCCTTTGGCAGCCTGGGGAGCTTTTCATTCTGCATCTCAGATGTGACAAAGTTAGTAGACGTGAGTTTTTAGAGCAGCCTTCGATTTCCAGAAAATAGAGTCACTAGTATGAGAGTCCCCACGTACCCACGCGCTCAGGGTGCTTCCTATATTTACCTCCTGCAGCAAGGAGACTCGTCTGGTAGAATCGATGAGCCAGTATCAACACGTCGTTATCAATTACATCGCGCCTCCTGCGTGCTGCGCATCCTGTGGTTCTGACAAATACGCACCATGTTCCCTGTCACAGCGCCTAATACCATGTTCCCCGTCACAGCACCACATAGATCTCCCTGCCCCCACATCCCACTGACTCCCTGTTGTTCTAAATGAGTAGAAACATATAGGGCTACAAAGAGAATCGGCTGTAGGGAAATGGTTGTCAAAATGCTCACAACACCGCCATATGGAACGGCAATGTTTATTCAGGGTGCCACGGGTATCGAGGCCCAGCCTCTAACAGCCCCCAGGGTTTCGAGAGTGTGGTGGGAGTGGACAGAGCTTGAAATGCTGGCAACAGCTGTGACGTGAGGCAGACACATCTGGGTTTTCTGTTGGAGGCTAAGTCCCAGGGACAGCTAGCACTCCTAATGGAAGGAAACGCTCATTTTGGTCGGCTTGGTACAAATAAAGATGTCATTCCTTCTTGTCCAGGGACTGTGGCTGGAGTGGGTGGCCCCAGCTCCATGGCCTCCTTGCACACCAGGCCCTTTGCCTGGCATCTGCTCCCCATGCAGCCCACAAGCCCTGCCACCTGAGCCTGGATGGGCTCTGGGGCTCCGGGGCTCCGGCACATGCTCGAGGCCTCTCCCAGCTCTGTGATGGGCAGCAGTAACAATGATCCAGCTGCAGGCCTGTGGGCCTGTGCCCCACAGGGCGGCAGGGGGTGTGGACGGAAGGTGAGCGTGGGGTGAGATGGGGGGACGGACAGGGCCTGTGCATGGGGGCGTGTCCACAAGAATCCCCAGATGAGAACGTGGCATTGCACGTGAGGAGTCCCACGTGAGCCTACGTGCCTGGGATCTCCGTGGGGCGATGTCTGAGCGTCCTGGGTCTGTGTGTCTGCGGTGTCTGTCTGGATGCAGTGTGTGTGTGTGTGCATGGGTGCTCTGATACGTGGTGTGTGCGTCTGTGTGGGTGTGAGTGTCTTTCTGTGTGTGGCTCCATCTGTGTGTGTCCGAATGCACTGTATGAGCTACTTGTGCATCTGTGTATGTGTCTATGTGCGCACGTGTGTCAGGTCCTCCGTGTGACATGTGAGTGCACTGCCTCTGCAGGGCTTCATGGCAGCAGCCTTACCTACTCAGGACCAAGCTTCAGCAAGCCACAGCGGGAGCCAGCGTGGACACCGGGGTGAGCCCAGACCTGGCCGGTGGCCCTGCGGGTGGGTGGCCTTCCAGGAACTGCTGGCTCTCAGCAGGTTGTAATTGTACCTCGGGGTCACAGTTGTCGCTGGAGCCCGCAGTCCACTTCCTTCTCTCCTCAGCCTCCTCCCGTGACCCACGAGCGCCCCCTCCCAGGTGGGCAGCGCATGTCCACAGTCTGTGTCCGCGTGTGGCACCCAGCCTCCGCCCCAGTAGCTGGAGGTGGGCTCTCTGGGGCCGGAGGCTCTCCTGGCTCTCGGCTCCCGCAGATGCTGGACGCTGGGGCGAGCCGTGGGCAGGTGGGGCCCGGGGCTGTGCAGCCTCCAGTCGGGGGGAGATGCACGTGTCCTGTTGTCAGGACGGAGGCCCCTCCTCAGGACACTCACCAACGCAGCTGGGCTCCCTCTGGGGCCTCGGGTCAACCCCCCCATGCCGAGGCCACAGGCTCAGGAAAGCCACGGGCTCAGGAACAGTAGGGTTGGGATCTGGGGTTCACTGTGAGCCCTGTGAGGCTCCCCAGCTGGGGTGCGGCATCCCTCAGGCCTGTCCTAAGGCGACTGTAGCCTGCCGAGCCTGGGGCCCCGGTGGGGGGCTCCTGCCCACTCCCCGGCAGGGACACTCCAAAGCCACCCAGCTGTGCCCTGTGTCGGCTGAGTGTGCTGGCCACCTGCGGGGAACCACGATGGCCAGGACAGTGCTGAGGGTCCTCACGGACACCCGGTACTTTGCCAGGGAAAGCAGCTGTGAGCCTCCCCCACGTGGGAGGACTTCCCAGGGATGTCCCCCTCGCGGGGAGGGCTGTGGGGAGGCCCTTGGGGAGGGCGGGCAGTGTGGAGGAAGCAGCTCCTCCTCCTCCCGCCCAGGCACCCTGGCATCAGGAAGTGTGAAGGCTGGGAGGGCCACTCCCTAGAGAGGGCTGGCCAGGGCCTCTGGCGGGGTGGCCCAGGCCTAGGAAGTTCCTCAGAGAGCAGGCAGGGCCGGGGTCGGGGGCTGCGGCCAGAGGGGAGAGGCAGGCTGGGCGTTCATCAACACTCCAGAAAGCCCTGACCGTGTCCATGCCCAGTCTGGTCCGTGTGGAGCACACTGAGCCTTTCTGTGCTTCTGTTGCGGGCGGCATCGCCTTGCAGGCCTCTGTCCCATCGGGGGCCCTGTGCTGCCTGTGCCCCCAAGTGCTGCCTGGCTGGGGACCTCCCTAAACCCATGGCCTTTGTTTGCTGGCCCTCCACGCTGCCCCATCACCTGCGCCTCAGGGCTGGATCTGACAGGACAGACTGGGGAGTGATGCTCCAGCCACAGGCCTCTGCCCACAAGGTCCACTCAGCTCCCTTCCAGGGGGTGCTGTCAGGGACGGGACACTTCTGTGTGCCATTGTGGAGCACGCTGAGCCTTCCTGTGCTTCTGGAAGGCTGGTCTGTGTTCAGATGAATGGGGTGCCTTGGACATCAGGTTGGGCAAAGCAGCCACAAAGCTACGAGGGGTGGGAGGGAAGAGGGACATATCCCGGGGTGATGCCTGGGTGCCCCTGTGAGGTGGGGCTGGGGTCTCTGGCAATGTCTGGTCTGTGTTTTGGCATGGGTGCCCTGGGTGAGCTGGAGGTGAGGCCCTAGTCCTGAGCAGGCACTGGTGGGCATCATGGCTGACCTAAAAGGGCCTTGGTGGGTGTCCTTGGCATTTGCTGCTGCTGTGACAAAGCCCTCTGGCTGGATTGCTTATGAACAACAGGAGTGCCCTGCTCCAGTCTGCGCACCCTGGAATCTGAGTACTTCCCCCTGGCTGAACTCCCACAACTGCAGCACAGCCCACCAGAGCAGGGAAGGACGAGTCCGGAAGAGCAGGCTCTGCTCTCGCGGACCTGAGCGCTCCTGGCCTTTGAGTTTCACCTCATCGATCAGCTCGCTCTCCTCAAACCTGAGCGCGGCACCTCGTACAACCACCTCACAATTTCATTTATAAAAGGACATTTTTTTTTTTCCGGTACTGGGGGTTGAACCCAGGGCCTCGCGCTTGCATGCTCTGCAAGTGTTGCACCACTGCACCCTCAGCCCATTTTTTCTTTTTACTTTTTGAGACAGGGTCTCGCTAAGTTACGCAGACTACCTCTGGTCTCAAACTTGCAATCCTCCTTCCTCCGCCTCCCCAGCCGCTGGGATTACAGATGTGCGCCACCACACCCGGATAAAGGACATTTTTTTAAGATTAAAAAAAAGTAAACCAGCTCATATATCTTTTACTTAATTTTTAAACTGTTTGATTTTAAACTTTGCTTAAACTTTAAATATGGTTATAAATTGCATTTTAGATCAAGTGACTTCAAACCCACAAAGACATCTACAGCTATGGTTAAGACACTCGGGCGTGATTCTCTCGTGAGAAGCCCGTGTCCGTACCTTGGCTGTGCGCTATGGTTCTTTCCCTGCATCTGTCTTTCTCTCCAAACGCCCAGGCATAAACCCACAGCACGTGCTCTCCCATTTCCACTTTATAAACTCGCTGACTTTCTTTCCCTCTGACTGGTCCTGAAATTCTTTTCTGCCACATAGCCAAGGACCAGACTCAACCTGAGTGGCGGTCCCCAGGAGACAGGCCCCCTGGCTGCAGGTGGCAGCGCAGCCGCTTCCCCCATGGCCGCTGACAGTGAGACCGTAGCAGTTGCTGCTCTGGTTGGTTTTATGGGTCCACCATGCTCAGTATTTGGTCAAACACCAGTCTAGAGGCCCTTGTGAAGGTTACCCCAACCCAACCCCAAAGGAGCAGCCGGGGCCTGATCAACACACCCCACTTTGAGTGGGAAGCTGAATTGAACCCAGGGCCTCACATATACTTTGCTCCACCACTGGACGGCACTCCCTAGCCCGTTTTTTGTTTCTTATCCCGAGACAGGGACGACTACGTTAAGCAGGCTGCCTCTGGCCTTGAACTTGTGACCCTCCTGCCTCAGCCTCCCTAGTCACTGGGATTATAGACGTGCCCCACGGCACCCGGCTTCTGAGCAGGACCAAGGCCTGGGGATGTCTGGCTGGTCCCTAAGGTCCATGCTCACTCTGCCAGCCTGGTGTGTCTGCCACATCTCAGCCGCAGCCTGACAGGCGGAGCAGGTGGGCAGCTGGCAGATGGGTCCCAGGGTCAGGACAGCCTGGGGCGGCTCGAGCTGCCCTGCGGAGTCCCCTGGGTCAGCTATAGCCACCCTTACTTCTCTGCCCAGCTCCCCATTTCCCAGTGGGACCCCCCAGTCTGCACGTGAGGGGCCAAGGGGTGAGAGTGGAGAAACCCAGCTGTACCTGCCAGGGCACAGCCTGTCCTCCCCGACATCAGGACACCCCAAACTCCCTGGTGACACTGGCGCCCTGATGGTGGCAGGCCCCAACAACCAGGGCTGGGGCTCCATCATCTGCCTGGCCCAGCACAGGCCCCGCCCAGACCACACCGAGGTGCACGTGACCTCATGGGGTCCACCTGCCCCTCTTCCTGGAGGCCTGGGGCTGCTGTTGGAGGAGCCACTTGAAACCCAGCTGCTCCTGGGAGTGCGGGCCCCGAGCGACAGCCCATCTTCCTTGTCCTGCTGTTCTCATCATAAACACAGCAGCTCCCCGGTGGGCATGGTAGCCACATCTGTAACCCCAGCACTCAGGAGGCTGAGGCAGGAGGACTGCTGTGAGCTCAAGGCCAGCCTGGGCTACGTAGCAAGTCCCAGGCCGGCCCCAACCACAGAGTGAGACCGTCTCACAAGCAGTGTGCAGCTCAGTGGTCCAGCACTTGCAGAGCATGCGAGCATGAAGCCCTAGGGTCAACCTCCAGTACCGAAAAAAAAAAGAAAATGTGAGGGGAAAAAAATGTTAAAAAGAAGATTAAAACTACCCACTATCACACCCATTAGAGAGTAATCACAGTTATCACTTTGGTATTTTTGGGGGGCTGACGCACACATACACACGCATATACATACCTATGGATACGTGCATTTGTGTGTGTACAGATACACACATGCCTATGTAGAGAGAGAGACAGACAGACACAGGGAGAGACAGAGACAGGGAGAGACAGAGAGCAGTTGAAATAACACTGGATGCCACATCATGTCACACACATTTTTTCAAAATTAAATTTGTTTCAAACCTGGCCGCCCGGTGGCCACCCTGTGGGGTTCACATAACGGATTCACTGGTTCCTGAGCCGCAGACATTCCATCGCTCCTGTTGTTCTGTGCTGCGGCCTCATCTGGGGAGTCAGCCCTCTCAGGACAGCGTCCTGGGCAGCTGCTGGCTCCAGGCGAGGGCCCATCAAAGGACCCAGCAGCCCGTTAGGAAACATAGATGCTCTGAAAAGAAGTGTTTGCCGGGGAAATGTTATCTAAAATTGAAAGTAAATGACATCTGTGGTGTTGGAATAAAACCCATGACATTTTCTTTTTTTTTCATAACATTAAGAGTGACATATGTTCAGTGTAGCAATCATAGGAAAATGTCAGCTAAGTAAAAAGGAGACTATTATTGCCCCAATCCTCCTACCCAAAGAACGGCTGTCCTCAAAGTCCCTGTCACTCCCTTCCTTCTCTCTCTCTGGAGAGGAGGTGCAGTGTGGAGGGCACCACTAGGCTTTAAGCTTCCTTCCTTCCTGGCCACAGGGCCTTGGCACGTGACTTGACTTCCCTGACTTCCTCGAGCCTCGCCCCCTCACTGAGGAGGCGTGTGGTCTAAGGAGCCGTGTGCAGCGCATCAGCAGCCCCGGGGTTTGTGCACAGTGGGTGTTCACCTTACAACCTGCTCTTTCCCAAATGCCACATGGGAGGCATCTTCCCACAGAAAAATGTGCTGCTCCGAGGTCCTTTGGAATGGCCACATGGCATACAAGTGTGTGGGCGTGGTGGGTTTACGTAACTGGCCCTCCGGGGTTGGACATTCTGGTGACTTTCAAGTTTGGGCTGTGAGAAACCGTGCTGTGAGCAGGGCGTGGTGGCGCACGCCTGTAGTCTCAGTCCTTGGGAAGCAGAAGCAGGAGGATCACTGGAAGTTTGAGGCGAGCCTGCTCCACATACCAAGTTTCAGGCCAGCCAGGGGTGCATAGGGAGACCCTGTCTCAAAGCAACACCACCACCCAAATCCAAAACAAAGCAAAAAGTCAAAACAACAAAACAACAACAGCAACAACAGTCTCCTTCTGGTGAATCATTCTCAGGAAGCGGTGGCTGTTTCTGTCCAACAACTTCCCATGGGCGGAGCGGCTTCTATACAAGTCGTCAGGGCTTCCTGCAGGTCATCTGTGGCACTTCACGACCCACCAGCCACTCTGTTGTCCTGGGTGGGGGATGTGCATGTGCACGCACTCGTACGTGTGTGTGCGTGTGCATGCGTGTGCATGCGTGTGTGTGTGTGTGAGGTCCACCAGGACACAGTAGAGAGATGCACCTGTGACAGGTAAAAGGGTGAAGCAGGACTGGTCAGGGGGCCTCGAGCACCACGCAGTCTACCAGTGCTCTGCACCGGGCAGCTAGGAACAATTTCTTTGAATTTTCATGCTGTATTTTTAAAACAAAGGCGATCTACGTTACATGGAGAACCAATGTTCAAATATGATTCAAAAGAATGGGCAAAGGATTCAAGTAGAGCCTCCTCCAAATGAGGCAGACAGATGGCCAATAAGTACAGGAAAAGAGCTCCACATCACCCGTCCTTGTTGTTGTTGTTAGGTGCCATGGAGTTGGTGTCCGACTCATAGCAACCCTATGTACAACAGGCGAAACACTATTGTTAGTGTTGCTCTGCTATTCATAGGGTTTCCAATGGCTCATTGTTTTGGGGGAGTGGGTTGCCGGGTCCTTCTCCCAAGCCTACAGCACCTGGTGTTCCCAGGCGGTCTCCTATCCAAGTACTAAGCAGGCCCGACCCTGCTTATCTTCCCAGCGCTGATGGGATCGGACACCGCAGTGGTGTCTCTAGTCCTTAGGGAAATGCAAAATCAAAATTATAATGAGGTACCAGCTCAAACCCATGGGGTGGCTGCTGTGTAAAATCAACAAAAGCAGCAACAGAAAATAACGTGCGGAGAAGGAGGTGGAGAAGAGGAGACCTGTGCACTGTTGGTGGGGAAGTAAAGCATTGCAGCTACTGTAAAGCAGTGTCTGGATTGTTCCTAAAACCTAAACATAGCATGAACCGGGACCCAGCTACTCCACCTCTGGGTACGTTGTTGTTGTGGTGGTGGTGGTAGTGGTGGTGGTTGTTAGGTGCCACTGAGTTGAGTCAGATTCATAACAACACTATGTACAACAGAACAAAGCATTCACCGACTCTGTGGCAGGCACACGATCTTTTTTATGTTTAAGCCCATTGTTGCAGCCACTGTGTCAATCCATCTAGTTGAGAGTCTTCTTGTTTTTCATTGATCTGTCACTGTCTCAAACATGATGTCCTCCACACAGACTAGCCTGGAGCCAGTGTTGCTATAAACCCCCTTGTCATTTCTGGGGCCTCTTGTCTTTGCCATCAGTGAGGCCCAAAGCCTCTCCCGCCCCTGAGTCCTGCTGAAGCCTGGTTAATTTCTGGGTCACTGTGGGGACTGGTACTTGGCCTCCTCCTACATCTAGGAAGGCCTGTGCTGGGTAGGGCACCCCAGCTGCGGCTGCGGGCAGTGGGCCCCCTGGCCTGGCACAGGACAGCTGCAGCCCCCTGAGGTGTGGCTGTACCTCCTCCCCAGCTTTTCCCCACCTGACTCAGCCATCTGTCACCAGTGCCCACCTGCTGCACATACTGAGGGCCTGGCGCCCGGTAGCAGCAGCTCCTAAGAGGCCACGTGTGGACGTGCAGGTGGAGGCAGCTCGGTGGGGGCCACACAAGGGGCCTCCTGGAAGCTGAGGCTCAGGCTCTGCCGGGTCTGGCCCAGACCACGTCCCACGTGCAGGCACGTGCTCTTCCTGCCAGGCTCCATGCTTGGTGGCACTGGCCTTCCCTCCCTGCCAGGTGCCCTGTCCTCGTAGCTGGGTGGCCCTCTGCAGGTTGCCCAAGGGTCCCAGAGATATCCCCGCCCAGGTGCTGGCCTCGGCATCAGGACCTGGGCTGACTCACCCTGAAGCTCTCCAGTGTCCCCACAGGGCACCCCAGGGCTCTCTCCAATGTTCAGATGAGCCTGCATTCATTTCTTCATTCATTCATTCATGCATGCATTCATTCACCAGGTACATACACCAGAGCCCCCTGAGCTGGGGGTGCGGCATTGGAAGCCACCGCAGTGCTCTGTCTCGGCAGCAACTGAGCTCCTGTGGCCTGAGCCCGGTGGGGGCCCGTGGCTGCTCTGTGCCCTTGATGCACCAGGGTCTTCTGCCCACAGAAGCCCCTTGCCCCTCTCCTGGGCCAGGCTCCCCAGGCTCACCCATAGGCCTGGGGTTCCTTCCCACCCCTCCTCCAAATGCTGGGCACTCTGCCCCTCCTTTAGGGTCACCCCAATGCCAAAGGAGTGCACAGCAGCTTGGCCCAGCGCTCCCTGGCTCAGGCCCCCAAAACCTGTGCAAGGGAGGAGTCAGGGTACAGGGGGGAGGAGGGCGCCCCACGTGATGCAGCTGCCTTCTCCAGGCCCCACGTGCCCCCAGGACTGCACTGCCCTCTAGCCACAGTAGCTTCTCTGTGGGGCCCAGGAAATGGGAAAGACCAGGCCAGCAAGGGCGGACTTCGGCCGGGGTGAGGTCGGGTGGCCTCCCAGAGGCCAGCAGGGCTGGCGGAGGTTCCCTCCCACCCTCATTCATTCTCGTCGGGCGGTGAGGTGGAGGACAGCCTTGTTGGGCGCTCCTGCTCCTTGGGCCCATGGCATGCAGGCGATGGACAAGCACACGCTCCACGCAGTGACCGTCACCGGACCGGCACAAACAGGTCAACCAGAGAGGGTGGGGCAGGCAGGAGGCCTCCAGGAGGAGGTGAGGAGAGCGCCCGCTGCCCTGGATGCGGCCTTGCCTGAGAACCCTGCATCTGCACCCTGTCCTGGGGACCCCCATCCATGGGGATGGAGCGCAGCCTGTGCCTTCCACGGCAGCACCAGGGCAGATGAATGTCCGAGGATAGGGGATCAGAGGAGAAAACTGCAGCAGTCACAGGAAAGAATCCCAGGAAATGTGAGCTGGAGATTGGAGATATTCACAGGAATGATGAGAAAGACCTGGAGCCAGGAGTGCCACACCTGTGACCCCAGCCCTCGGAGGCTGAGGCGGGAGGATTGAGTGTCTGGGGCCAGCCTGCTCTACACAGAGAGCCTCTGTCTCAAAAACAAGACCAAAGAAAAAAATCGTCAGATTATTGCCAAAAAAGTAGAAGGCAGAAATGGAATTTGCAACGAACCAGGATGAAGCACCCAACCCTCGGCACCCCAGATCTCTTCTGAAAAACTGGCTTCTTGTTTTTCTTATTACAAAAGCAATCCACATTGCTTACAGAACAATCGCAGCATACTGACAGCTAAAAATTTGTCCTGGGCTAGGATTTAGCTCAGTTGGTAGAGTGCTGCGCTGCAGTCTCTGAGGTCCCGAGTTCAATTCCCAGCACTGCAAAAATGGGAGAAGGACCTGGCAACCCACTCCCAAGGCAATCCCAAAACAGTCAGCCATTGAAAACCCTATGAGGGTCACTATGAGTCGGATACCGACTCGGTGGCACCTAACAACAACAACAACAACACCAACAACAACAATTTGTCCTAACCACCCCTAATGCCTGGTACACTCAGAAGCAAGTCCTGCTACCCTTGTCCAGACAGCTTGCATGGGCTGTAGGTGCAGGCACACGTGTGTGCACATGCACTTTCTTGTGCCGTTAACCCGGGCGATCCACAGCAGGTACTGTCAGAACCAGATGTGTAGCCAGTCTCCAGAGGAGGAACACTAGGCCCTTTCCAGATGTGCCCCGCACCGCTACCAGGGGCAGGGAAGCTGGTGGAGGTGACAAGAGGGCAGAGAGCAGGGAGCACCTGGTCCTTCAGGGGCAAATGGAAATCCACCTACCCACCCAATCCTCCTGCCTCAGCCTCCGAGGGCTGGGATCACAGGTGTGGCGCACCTGGCTCCAGGTCTTTCTCATCATTGCTGTCAATGTCTCCAATCTCCAGCTCACATTTCCTGGGGTTCTTTCCTGTGACTGCTGCAGTTTTCTAGTCTGATCCCTTCTCCTTGGACATTCATCTGCCCTGGTGCTGCCCTGGGACCGGGGGGTGCCTGGTGCTCACCTGGGCATGGATGACAGAGGTCAGGGACATGGAGCCTAAAGGGGAGCTGGGACAGGGCAGCCTGGGACACGAAGGCCTTTGTCTCTCCTTCCTGTGGGACGGCACATGCTATAATAAAATGATCAAAGGAAGGGGCGTGACCAGAACAATGCTGGAAAGCTGGGAGAGGAGGCTGGGGGGGTGTCACAGGGCTGCAGAGTGACCCGGGGGCCGTGCCCAGCAGAGCTGGGGAGTTCACACACAACCCAGACAACCCATGTCCTCCCAACCCCAGTGCTTCCACTAAACTCCTCCCCGAGGTCACTAGAGCTGACCAGAGGTTGGCACAGGCAGGGGAGGGCTCCACCAAGGAGAGGGGATGGCAGCCTTGCCCCAGATCTGGGGTGGCACCCACACCGCCGCTCTGCTGCATGGGGCTTCTTGGGCCTTGTCTTCTGGAAGCTAAATCTTTTTCATGCAAAAATAATTTGCAAGTATGAGCAATGAGTTAGCTCTTTAATGGGGCTTTAATTTTTAAATGAATATTTATGAGCTGCTGGGAGCCGGCTGAGCCAGTGTGGGAGCCTGGAGCCAGGAAGTCCCCGCACTGGCTGAGTGGAAGTGCCTGCTCGTCCTCCGGGTCCAGGGAGGCCGGCTCTGGAGGGCTGCCCAGCCCAGGGCCCACCCAGGCTCTCATCACCCCAGATGACCCTGGCCCTTAGCCCTCTCAATGTGCCGGCATCTGGCCTGCACCTTGCCCACCACTGGTGTCTCAGCACCCGCTGGAAAGGGTCCTGGTCCCCACACCTGGCCTGGACCAGGCCCACTCCAGGAGTCACGGTCACCTCTTCTCTGCCTCCAGGACCCAGGGCTGAGACTGGAGGGCAGAGGAACCTGCGGGGCCTGGAAGCCCTGCTCCCACTGCCCACCCGCCCATCGCTGCTCACTGGGTGCTGTGTCCTCGATGAGTGGACACAGCCACCCCTGCGAGAGGCGGAAAGGAGGGCTCTGGACATGGCAACCCCAGCTGTGTGTGGCTGTCATTGATGCTGAGGACCAGGGCGCAGTGAGGCATCTAGGCCAGGAGGCCCAAGGAGGCTGGACCCTCCTTGGGGCTGGACTTTAGGGTACAGGGGTGCAAGGTGGGATCCAGGCCCAGGTGAGGGGATGGAGGCCTCGGGGGCCTTGGGAACCCTGGACCTGCAGAAAGCGGGTGGAGGAGGCTCCAGCAGCTTCCCTGGACAGCCTCAGGCAGAGGCCACTAGCTGGTGAGCTGCCGCCAGGGGCATCACCCCCCCCCCCAGCACTGCCCCTGCTCCGAGCCGCTCTCAGGGACAGGCTACCCACTGGTGGGGTTAGGGGAGCCCGGCTGGGGCAGGAGGAGCCCAGCCTTTTCCCACAGCAAGTGGGGAGGGGTGGGCAGGACCCACACACAGGGCTGAGTGCTGAGGAAGCCTCAGGTGCAGAACCTTCTGGAAGCAAGTGGTGGAGGGGCAGACTGAGGGACCAAGATGTGATGGCAGCTCCCTGCTGACTCACTCGGTGAGAGAGTGAGAGGAAGTGAGGCAGGGGAGCAGGCAGGAGTGAGGAAGCAGGGCTGCAGGGCCTTGGGGGGGGGTGACAGGTCCTTGCCAATCAAGGAGCTCCGACCGTTCCCAGAGGCCCCTGGGCATTGGGTGTCAGAAAGTGGACCAGCAGTTGGGGGGGGGGTCCCTGGGGGATCCCACGTGAGCCCCCGTTGGCCAGCCCTGCCTGTTGGTGTATACAGAGTGCAGTGAGGCCTCCTGGTAGGGTTCCTCTAGGCTGGGCTTCCTGAAGGTTCCGTGTGAGCTTCTGATCAGTGGTCAGTGGGAGCCTCCAGGGTTGGGCAGCTGGGTCGGGGGAGCCTGACTCCCAGGAGGCCAAGGAGCAGCAGCCCGGAAGAGGGACAGGACCTGCCTCCAGCTGTGAGGAGTCACCTATAGGCCTAGGAACCAGGGCCCCTTCCTGAGTTGCCCAGAACCCAGGGCTTACAGGTCAGCAGGTGGGGCCAAGCAGGGCACTGAGGGAGCTGGGTGGCCCCATGTGTATGGAGAAATTGGGAGGAAATTGGCAAAAACCCCAAAACTGGGAAAACGGCTTTTGAAGATCTGGCTTGTAAATTAGAAATCTAGGGAAGGTGAAAGTAACTTGGTTGGACGTTTGTACAAACCCTTCACAAATCCCCCGAACCTGATTGGACAACTGGACTCAAAGCTGATTGGCTCAGGCCATTCTGTGGGCAAGCTATATAAGGAGCTGCACTGCAGCAGCTCGACCCTTTTTCTTGCCCGGACCATCGGCAAGGAAACAATTCCCCTTTTTGGCCCAGACCTTCAACCACCAACAGGGAAAGACCCTTTTCTCGCCTAGACCATTGGCAAGGAAACAACTTTCCCTTTTTTTCACCTGGACCTTTGACTGCCAACAAAGAAAAATCGCCTTTTTCTCGCCCGGACCACTGGCAAGGAAACAACTTTCTGTTTTTTCTCCTGGACCTTCGACCACCAACAAGGAAAAACCCCTTTTTCGCCCGGACCACTGATGGGGAAACAGCTCTCTCTGCTCTCTCGCCCGGACCTTCGGTGAGGAAAGAACACTCTCCCACTGCGACCATCAACAAGGAAAGAACTTGCTCTCTGCCAAGACCACCAACATGGAAGCATCTGCCCTTGAGACTGTATAAGAACTGCTAGCATTTAAAGCTGTGCATTTTGGGTTTTCTTGCTGCCCTGATAAAGGGCAGAGAAATAAAGAGCCGTGTTTGTCCCCACAAGGCAAAGGCGCCCGAGGCTTTTCCTTTCTCTCATCTCTGCTGGCATCCCGAGGGCCACAGGAGTCCGAGCCCCTCACCTGAGGGTCCCTAGTGAATTGTGTTTAATATCTGTGTGAGCAGCGCCACCACCCGTCTGAACATCTGGGCTGAACCAGGAGGCACACGCCCCACACCCATCTTCCCTCCATGTCCTAGAGCAGAGGCTGGCTGAGCCATGAGCTCCTGGGTGCCCCTGGCAGGCCCTCCTCCAATTGGCACGGGCCACTGGGCTCTGCCCCTCTCTGACAGCCTTCCTAGCAAGGTAGGAGGACACGTGGCAGACAAAAGTGTGAGCATGAGCCCCCTGGGGGAGGCCCAGTCCCAAGCACTGCTGAGTGGCAGACCTGTGCCCTCCCTTCCGCTCCCCTACTACCCTCTGAGTCCATATTTCCATCTCTCAGGCAGGATGGCTCAGGCTTAGGCTCCTGCTCTTACACAAACCTCAGTCAAACACAGTTCCTACCACTTTCCGAGGCCAGCCGCAGGCCACAGAATCACCTTGCCTGTGCAGCTGCAGCACCCCAGAGGCCAGGAGCCTAGTGAGGTGACTCCCCTGGCCAGCAGCTGGAAAAGCTGGTTTGGGGTGAGCTGTGCACTGGGCTTGTGTGAATGGCCTAGGTTTCAGGAATGCAGTGTGGGGTTTGCAGGGCCTCGGGAGGGAGGCCAGTGGTGACCCCAAGCAGGGAGAGGGGCCGCTCACCCTCCCCACCCACTCTCAGGGCCCAAACTGCCGGGTGAGGGAGGAGGAATCCCAAGACTCAGACCCTGGGCAGGGCAGGCCGGGGCCGGGGGCCTTCACTTGGAGAGGCGCTCATGGCCACTCCGGGCAGAGGCAGGAAACAAGTCGCCTGGCAAAACGCCTATTTAAAACACAGCGGAAACCAGGGCTCCCTCGCTGAGGGCTGCAGGAGACCCAGGGAGGCCAACCCCAGGCCAGGGTGAGGCCAGCCCGCAGCATCACAGCGTGGATTCAATGCCTGGCTGAAGGTGGGAGCAGAGTGAGGCCCTCCAGGCTCCGCTGCCTGCTGTAGATTTTAATGAAATACAACACCAGGAAAGCTGTCCATTATAGAAAATCTGAAAAGAGCCGGGCGCGGTGGCCATGCCTGGAATCCCAGTGGCTTGGGAGGCAGAGGCAGGAGGATGGCAAGTTCGAGACCAGAGGCAGTCTGTGTAACTTAGCGAGAACATGTCTCAAAAAAAGTACAAAAAAAAAAGGGCTGCGGGTGCAGCTCAGTGGTCTAGCACTTCCTAAGCATGCAAGTGCGAGGTCCTGGGTTCAACCCCTAGTACAGCAAAAAAAAAAAAAAAAAAAGAAAGAAAGAAAGAAAGAAAAATCTGAAAAGACAAAAAAATTCTACTTAGCAGACAAAATGGAGAATCGAGGCCAGGAGAAGGGGGCCTAAGTAGAGGCCCTGGGATGGCTCTTTCCCCACCATTCGCTCCCCCAGAGCAGGGGGACCCCTGACGTTCGTGTGGGATCCCTGCAGCCTCAGCTGGGCCTCGGGCTAGCATGGCCGGAGGACCATCTGCACACACAGAGGGTCAGCTGCTGAAAGGCCCCAGATCTTGTGGAGACCTAGACGCAGGGCCTCAGGGGGCCTCGAGGGGGACAGCGGGTCAGGAGAGTGGGTGGGAAGCAGCAGCCGCACCTGCGACTGGGGCAGCCCAGGGGACGCAGATACAGGGAGGTGCCCTTGGCACAGCACGTGTGAAGGGACGCTCTGTGTTATCCCAGCCTTCCATGTGACAGGTGGACCAAGAAGGCCACCACCCCGACCAGGACCCCTCTTTAAATGCAGCTGCACATCAGTGTATAAAATATTCACGTGGTCTTTCTGCGCAAGTGCATTATTTATGGTGCTGCCCATGAAATATTCACTTCTGGCTGACAGGGTGGCCTCTTCCGGTCTTAGGAGATGCCAGCCTTCAACAGGTGTGCTCAGGGAGTTGGACTCCAGAGCCCGGGGGGGTCAGCGCATCCCGTCCCGGAGCCGGGACTCTCTGGGGGAGCGCTGGAGAGCACGATGCTGGAATGCCAGATCCTGACCCACCCTGGGGGCCCAGCTGTTGGCAGAGAAGCCCCGGAAGTGTGCTGGACCCATGGATGATGCCACCTGCCGCAGCACAGCACGGACAGAGAGCTGCAGCTACCTGCAGAAGCCCATGCTCCTGATGGGGTGGCAGCAGGCACAGGTGGCACCACAGAGCTCCCAGCCTTCCTGGCAGGGCGTATGCCCTGAGTGGCCACCAAAACCTCCTGGGCCCTGGGTGTGGGAGGAAGGCCCCCAGGACCCCTGCCCCAGAGGCACACAGGCTGACAGGCTAGCCCAGGGCCCTCTGCAGCCCAGCCACCAGGTCCTGTCAGCAGAACCCAGGGGTGGGTGCTCTATGCCGGCTTCTCACAGAAAGATATGGGTACTGCCCAGCTGGCAGCTCCCGCATGTACTGGGCACCGTGCTGCACGTGGCTCTCACATGGCACCCAAGACCAAGGTGACACCCGGGACCCACGCCACACCCAGGACCTCTTCCTCACCCGGGACCCACGCTGCACGCAGGATCCATACTCTACCCAGGACATGTTCCTCACCCAGGACCCACGTCACACCCAGGACCCACGCGGCACCCAGGATCCATACTCTACCCAGGACCTCTTCCTCACCTGGGACCCACGCTGCACCCAGGACCCATGCTCTACCCAGGACATTTTCCTCATGCTGGATCCATGCTGCACCCAGGACCCACGCCACCCCCAGGACCCCTTCCTCACCCGGGACCCACGCCACACCCAGGACCTCTTCCTCACCCAGGACCCACGCCGCACCCAGGACCCATGCTCTACCCAGGACATTTTCCTCACCCTGGATCCACGTCACACTCAGGACCCACGCCACATCCAAGCCCTACACAGTACCCAGGATCCACACTCTACCCAGGACATTTTCCTCACCCTGGATCCACGCTGCACCCAGGACCCACACCCCATCCGGCACCGGCTCTGCACCCAGCAGCCTGTGCCACCCCAGGGCACATGCCCCCTCCATGTTCATGGACTCTGCCTGCGAGCGGCAGATGCTGTGGCTTGCCCTCCACACAGCTCTGGAGAGCCTCCTTGGGTGAGGGTCTTTGGGAGGCCAGGGAGTCTGGAGGGAAGGACTGGAGGCTGATGGCTATCAGTGGCCAGTCTGGTGGCAGCAGCTGCACCTGCCAGCTGACCCCAATCAGGCCTGACCTCCAGGGCCCAGGGCTGACTTCCATCCCTTGGTGTTGGCCCAAGCTGGAGCCTTTGTTCTACAGGACCAGGCCCTACATGGGAGACTTCATATTCCCTGCACCCCCAGCTCTAGCAGCCCCAGCTAGGCAGATCCCCCCAGCGCTGAGGGCTGAGCCAGCAAGGCACAGCTGACCAACGCTCCTGTGGCCAGTCCACTGGGGCCCAGAACGAGGGGGTCCCGGGAAGAGGAGGGATTGCTGGATTTCTGGGCCCTGCGTGGCCACTTGTAGATTCAGACCAACTCATGACATAGCTCTTGAGCCTCAGTTTCCCCTTCTGTACCCAAGGACCATATTAACCCCGCCCCCATACGTAGCCCACTCCAGGTGTGTGTTGTATTGATAAATAGCAGACCCCAGAACAACTCTCAGCAGGATCCCTCCAGAGGCAATTCAGCCCATGGGGACCGCCCAGGAGAGGCCCACAGGGCAGAGGAGGTGGCTGTACCACCCCCTGGTGGTCCTGCCTTTGAATCCAGCTGCAAAGAGCCAAGACTGTACAGCAGTGCCACCTTCTGATGCTTCTTGGTATTGCATAGGGTCCTGCAGGGGAAATGGGAAGTCTGTCCCAGGCTAGATTTCTGTTTCTTTTTCTTTCTTTTTTTTCTTTCTTTCTTTTCTTTTTCCTTTTCTTTTCTTTCTTTCTTTTTTTTGTGGTACTTGGGGTTGAACCCAGACTTCCATGCATGTTTTGCAAGCGCTCTACCACTGAGCTGCTCCCCCAGCCCATCTTTAAATTTCTTTTTATCTTGCTAAGTTATGCAGGCGGCCTCCAGCCTCCAAGCTGCGATCCTCCTCCCTCCACCTCCCCAGTCTCCGGGATTATAGGCATGAGCCACCGTGCCCAGGCCCAGGCTGGGTTTCTGAAGCAAATCAAGAGCCTTTCCTAGAAAAAGGGCGCAATCCATTCTTCCTGCAGTGAAGAACCAGAAGGCTTAACGGCCTTACGCCGCCTACATACGCACATGCTAGGTGAAAGGCAGGGCGGAGGCTGTCCTCTCCACACGGCTCTAGGTGTGTCCCAGGGTTGTCCTGGAACTGTGTGGTTCTGGGGCACAGTCCTTGGGGCACATTCCTGGGCCTACGGTCCTAAGGGTCTACTTTGCCTCATGTCCAACCCCTCTAGCAACCTGGCTATGCCCCAAAGTGTGGGGAGACATTAGGAGGAAATTGGCAAAAACCCCAAAACAGGGAAAATGGCTAAATCTAGGGAAAATGAAGGTAACTTGGTTGGACGTTTGTACAAAACCCTTCAAAAATTCCCTGAACCTGATTGGACAATTGGACTCAAAGCTGATTGGCTCAGGCCATTCTGTGGGCGAGCTATATAAGGAGCTGCACTGCGGCAGCTTGACCCTTTTTCCTTTTTCGCCTGGACCTTCAACCACCAACAAGTAAAGATCCTGTTTTCACCCGGACCACCGATGAGGAAACAACTCTCTCCGCTCTCTCACCCTGACCTTCGGTGGGGAAAGAACGCTCTCCTGCTTCGACCATCAACAAGGAAAGAACTTGCTCGCTGTCTGATCACCAGCAAAGCAAGAACTCTCTCCTCGTGACCACCGAGACCACCAACACGGGTGTTTGTCCCTGGAAGGCAAAAGCGCCCAAGGCTTTCCCTTTCTCCCATCTCCACAGGCATCCAAAGGGCCGCAGGAGTCAGCACCCCTCACATGAGGGTCCCAAGTGAATTGTGTTCAATATCTGTGTGTGTGGTGCCGCCGCCCGTCTGAACATCCAGGCCAGACCGGGACAGGTGCGCCCCACGCCGAATGACACATTATGGGGACGGCTGTGGCAAGATCAGCTGCCGTGGTACAGGCGGATCATCACCTCTCATGAGATGTGCAGTGACTGGGCCCTGACCCCAGCCTGGGCTCCCCCAGGTGCGTGTTGCCTGAGGGCCAGCCCAGGTGGGACAGGATCCGAGTTACCCTCTCCCATGGGTCCCCGCTGGCTCACTGCCAGCAGGAGGACAAGGCTGTTTCTGGGGCTTCATGGCTGCGTTCTAGCCTTGGGGGTGTCCTGGGCCAGTGCAGCGCAGCCGGGGACAACAGCATTGTGGGAGAAGCTGAGAAGCAAAACTCACGCTGTGTCCTCAGCACAGGGCGTGTGGGGCCTCGGGAAGGAGCAAGGTGACAACCGCGCTTCCATAGCAACCACGGTGCTTGGCAGGGCGACAGCAAAGCCAAGCGGCGGTGGGTGCACATGGAGGAGCCGCGTGGAGAACCAGGCCCGCTAGGACAGAAGCCGGGGGCCGCTGTTTCCTGGGCCACAAAGTTGCCTCAATGAAGCCAGCCCAGAGTCCAGACCTGCAGCCCCCTCCACGTTGGTGCCTCATCAGATCCAGACCTTGCCCCTGGAGACCACGGCCACGGTGCCCTGGCTAGAGTCTGAAGCCAGCCCTGCAGCAAGCCTGAGTTGGGGCTTCCTTCCCTGGCCTGGCGGGCACTGGGGCTTCGCTCGGGCCTTAGCCTGCTGGGCTGCTCGGCCTGCATGTCCTTCTGGCCTCTGCCTGGGTAGGTGAGCGCCCTCCCAGGACCCGGAGCTGCACCTGGCATTAGAGGTCCGCAGTGGGAAAGTGAGTTCGTCCCTGTGACAGAATGGGAAACAGGCAGGTCAGCTTGCTCAGGGCGACCCCTGGGCTCAGACACCTCTCCCTTTTGGGACACACTTCCCCATTGCAGGCTGCATAGGCTCCTGCGACACATCCTTCCATGGAGCTGGGACCCTCTGGGGGAGCGCTGGAGCGCACGGTGCTGGGATGCCAGATCCTGACCCACCGTGAGGGCCTAGCTGTTGGCAGAGAAGCCCCAGCAGTGTGCTGGACCCGGGGACGACGCCACCTTCCGCAGCTTCCCACATCCCTCTCGCCCTAGTGCAAATCCACCCCATGGACCACAACGGCTGCCTGGAGAGGGCAGGCTGGGGGTTCAATAGCCAGCAGGTCCCTGTCCATCCAGGCCTGGGTCCCCGTGGCCCTCCGCCACGTCCTCACAGAGCGCTCGTGCCAGCCATCAGCAGGCAGGTACATAGGCAGGTACGGCAGTGGGCAGAGGAAAGGAGGGCTGGACATACAGACACACAGCCCAGGCCTGGGAGGGGCCTCGGTCCACACGGGGGAAAGTTATGTGTGGCACCTGCTGGCAGCCCAGGAAGCCCCCCATCCTGCACCCAAGGCCTCCCCTGCGCCATGCTTCTGGGCGTCCTGAGACCCTCCCTCCTCTTCCTGACCCATCCTGGCCGATCTCTGCATCTGAGCTCCCGCGCTGGCTCACGGACTAGGCTGGAGAGGAGGAGCCAGGACCTGCCCAGGCCCTGCAAGCCAAGGAGCACCTGTGTGGGGGCCTCTGTGCACCCCTCCTCTCGCCACGTGGACCTGCCTACAGCTCTGTCCTCCTTGGAGGATGCATCAGTAGATGACTATCTACAGGTCTGAGCCTGGAAGGCTCAGCCTGTGCCTGGTGGTGAATGGAGACGCTGCCCCCTGGAGGTGGGAGGTGGGAATATTCAAGCCTGGAAGAGCCAGGATGGGGTGAGGGGTCTGCAGGAGTGGGCAGCATGGACACCAAGCACCAGCTGCAAACACATCTGTGGTGGGAACCCAGGCTGGGGACTTTGGCGACTCAGGATTTCAGAGGCAGAGCCCCAGGTGTGTGTGCCTCTGGCCACCTGTCACCAGAAGAATTGAGACTTCCCGACCCCAGGTAGCAAGATGGCAGCCCAGTGTCTAACGGGCACCTTAGCCTGTGGTGTAGCCTGTCCGGAGGACTGCTAATCATCAACTTGGAGAGAGCTGGCACTGGTGGATGAACAGGGAACGTGGCTCCCGTGGGGTCCACAGTCCTGGCTGCCAGCACCACGTGGCACAGGCTGGGTGGGATGAAGATCTTGTTGGCTCCTATCACCCTCACCAGGATAGATGCTTCGCTTCTCAGGGAAAAGGCCACGGGGGCCGAGGCGGCGCTGTCCTACACAGCTTTGAGGCTCATTGGGTGGAACCCCACCCCAGATACAGGGTCCCAAAGACAGCATGTCCCCAAGAGCCAGCAGGTGGTTGTGGCTCCTGGGGGCAGCTGGAGAAGGTGGGCCTGAGCGGCATCACAGACTACTGTGCCCAGGTGCTGCTGGTGTCACAGTGTAGCCCAGCCCTGCAGTGCACAGTGAGGAGGGAGCTGGGGAGCCCATCTCCTGGGGTACCAGCCTCCCGGGTCGGCCAGCAGAGGGCAGCCCACACTCGCGTGAGCCTGGGCAGGAACACCTGGGGTCCTCAGCAAGGCCTCCCATCCCCATTTCCCTGGAAGCTGCCTGGATCCCACAGCCCTCAGCGCAACTCCACCAGGGCCCTCTGGCTTTGCCCGCAGGTGCTTGTCATGGGACGTGGAGTTACACAAAGGTGAGCTGAGCCCAGGAGCTGGAGGCAGCCTGGGGATCTTGTCCCAGGTGTTTCTTGCCCAGGGCAGGTGGCTGTTTCCACTCCCCGCATCCTTGCAGGACACTTCAGGTAGCCTGGGCTGCCGTCCCCTCTCCCGCCCTCTGGTGCTTCTGTGCCTGGGGTCCCCACTCTCCTCATTCCATCCCTGAACTGAGCATTGGAGTGGACGCCCTTCTCCAGGAAGCTTGGGGGGGGGGGCGCACTGACCCCTTGCCTTGGAAGTGCAGGATGTGCGCTTTAAACCAGGAAGGTCTGAGCCGGGGCAGGGCCAGCTGCAGGGGCGTGTCCCCACTGACTCAGCCGGCCGGCCTCCCGCATGGCTCCCCAGGTGATCACAGACAGGCCTGGGCTCCCGCCTGAGGGCAAGGTCGGGGTCCCCAGCCAGGAAGGTGGGTGGGGTGCCGTGTGGGGGCAGAGGAGCTCTGTGCAGACCCTGTGTGCAGCCCTGGGCAGGTCTCCTGCAGGTATGAGCGAGTATCGGCGCGGTAGCCTCAAGCCTGCTGCGGGTGCGTGGAGCCCCGAGGTGCCGACCTGAGGGCGGCTCCTGCTGCAAGGACTCGAGGCTCCTTGCTCTGCTGGACGCTGGCCTCCAGGGAGGACAGTGTGTGTCTCCTGTGGCTGCTGTGACCCACACACAAGGTGACTCACAGTTCCAGGGCCCGAAGTCCGCCATGGCCCACGGGGCTGAGACTGGGGCACAGGGGAGCTGTGCCCCCTTCCTGGGAGGTGATGCGCCATGCCCGCCAGCGGGCCACGTGCAGCCCATTCAGTGGCTTCTCTGCCCCTCTGCCTTGCATGGTTGATCCTCAGGGGTGAGGGTGGCCGGCCAGGTGCTGGCCCCACTGCAGAGCTTGCCCTGAAGAAGCAAGGGCTGCAGAGCTCAGGGCCGCCAGGGACCCTGTGCCCCACTTGCTCAGTGGCTTGGGCCCTGTTCAGACTGTCCCCACAGAGACCCCAGGCAGCAGGGGGGCCTTCTGCTCCTCGGTGCTCTACTGCACACACCCTTCCTGCCTGGCAAGGTGGAGGTAGCCCCTGGCTGGGCCGTGGTCCAGGTGGGCTCCACTTCCCCGAAGGCCAGCGAGAGGCCCTGTGGGCTTCACCTGACCGGCGCTGCAGCTCTGAGGTCCCAGCAAGACCTGCCTCCCTCTTCAAACACAGGACGTCCCGCCCAGGAGGACGGTGGCTGCTAGAGCCCTGGCCTTCCAGCACCAGGCAGTTCTGACAATCTTTAGATCAGTTGTGGTTGTTGTTAGGTGCCGTGGAGTCGGTATCCCACTCGTAGCGACCCTCTGTACAACAGGGGAAACACTATTGTCAGTGCTTCTCTGCTGTTCATAGGGTTTTCAATGGCAGATTGATTTTTGGGAGGGGGTTGCCAGGTCCTTCTCCCAAGCCTATAGCTTCTGGTGTTCCCAGGCGGTCTCCCATCCAGGTACTAACCAGGCCCGACCCTGCTTAGCTTCTGAGATCTGACGGGATCGGATGCCACAGGGCTATGGCTGCAGGCTTTAGATCAGTAGAGATGATTATATTATTCCATTTTATAGAAAGGGGAAAAGAGTTTGGTTGGTTGGTTGGTAGGTGCTGTCACGTCGTGTCTGACTCATAGTGATCCTCATAGGGTTTTCAATGGCTGACTGTTTTGGGATTGCCTTGGGAGTGGATTGCCTATGGCTCCAGTGGGCCTATGTCTAGTTGTGCAGGGGTCTTTCAAGGGGTGAGAAACCCAAGACCTGGGGCCCACAGGGTTGTGGCCTGCCAATCCCCTACCACGGGAGGTCCCATGCTGGCCCAGTGTAGCAGGTCTAGTGGGGGGCTGGGGGGACCTCAGAGGGAGTTGTGGGGGGAGCCAGGCAGTCTTCTCCTGTAGCCGGCACCACTGCCCTGCCTCGAGAACACTGGGGCCCCTGGTGTCTCCCCTTTACCCTCCGATGAGGAAGGACGGGCTACTGTTGCACCTGAAGGTCCCACTCCAGTGACGTGGGGTCTAGGCACAGGCCCCAGCCTGCCCAGCACTCAGCTTGTCCTCTGCCCACTGCCCCCTCCCCAGCCATCCTCTCCCCCGCTCTCATTGGCTATCGGTGCTCTCCGTCTCTGGCCTGTCCTCTGAGGAGCCCGCCCATCTCCCCCTCCCTCCTCCCACTCCCCTGGCTCCCTGGGTCCCCAGGGATTTCTCTGCTGTTCACAGTGTGCTCAGAACACAAGATGGATGGATGAATGAGTGAGTGGAGGCAGGAATGAGGAGAACCCCATGCTGGACAGGCCTCTGGGCCCCCCGTGGCATTGCAGCTGGTTCTTGGGCCCAGGGAGGCAGTGGCACCAAGCATGGTGAGGAGTGAGGCTGCCTAGGATCTAATGTCCATGATGTGGGCCAGGTCTGCAGCCAGGGTCGAGCTTTGGGTGCGAGACCTCCAGGGCTCTTTGAGCCACCTTCTTTTGCCGTAGAAAGGGCCTGTGTGTCCCTGCCTCTCCAAGGAACCCAGTGGGGCACAGCCGGCCCCTCGTCACTTGCCCCAGGTAGTGTAGAGGAGGTATGGGCTGCGGCCACCTGGTCCCTGATCTTCCACATCTTATGCCTTCTCTGGGTGTGGGTAAAACTGGGTTACACAGCCCTGCCTCCGAGGATGGGTAGGCAGCCTCCAGAACCAGGACAGACCGCAGCGCTTCTCTGGGGACAGCTGAGAATGAGATCCATTATGTCGTTTCTAATTAGAGGGCAACTGGGCTCCACATTCCCAGCGCTCCTGGCACAAATAGGAGGCCGTGGCTCCTCTGAGGGCTGTGCTGCAGGGCATACGGCCTCCAAAGAAGGAAGTGATGGTGGGTGGCTTGTGAAATGAGACACTGACCAGGATGCAGGGCATGCCTCAATTAGAGAGGCCACCAAGGAGGGGATTGGGAGGAGAGGCAGCGGGAGAGGAGGTGCCACGTGCCAGGCAGCCTTGGCTCTCAGACCCCAGCCCAAGGAGAGGGGTATGTGCCTGGGGCAGAGCTCCTCAGACCCCTGTCCCCCGGAGAGCAGCCTCCCACCTATACCCCTCACCTGGGGTTCCAGGCCATGGCTCTCAGCCGTGCACAGCTCTTGACTGTTCCCCCACTTATGATGAGCACTCAGTGACCAGTGCTACCCTAGGGGACACCGGCTGCCAGGATCGTGGGGTCCTATTGCTGCCTCTCAAACACAGGCAACAGTTGTCCCAGGTGGCCATGAGGATTCACACGTGAAGTCCAGACCTGCATCTGACGACCTGTGGCCAGGGGGAGCCGACAGGAAGCGGAATGTGTTTCTGCAGAGTCTCCTCCGGCCCTGTGGAAAGCCAGCTGTCCTCCACCTCCTGCCGTGTAGACTGAGTCCCCAGGGAGCCCTGGCTAAGCACCCCAAGTCCACGCCAAGGGGCTGGGGTTCCCTCCTTCTCCTCATTTCATGTTTTCCAGAGAGGGTCTGGGGAGGGCTGTGGGCCTGGCTGTTGGTGCAGCCCCGCTGGGGAACCCTGGTCCCTGTCTGGAGGCTGCTCTGCCTGTTCTGGGCAGTGGAAGAGGGAGGAGGATGAGGCTCTCGTGTGTGTGTCCTTCAGATTGGTAGGTCAGCCCCCCAGACTGCCCTGCCAGTGCCCAGAGGCCAAGGGCACTGTGACTGTGGCCAGGCAGAGCTGGCCAGAATAGAAAGCCAGGGGGTCAGGGCGTCCCGGGGCAGCTTACCGGGTGACTTTCACCCACGCCTCACCCCAGACTGCCAGCAAGGGTGTCCTGCCTGGGGAGTGTCCAGGGTCCTGGTAGACCTTTTGGCTGGTGACCTCTGGGGCTCTGCCCTGACAAACGTGTAGCTTCCAAGGACATCTGGGGTACCTTTGAATGGGAACCACTGCACCTGTGCTTCTCGCTGACCCTCCCTCCTAGCAGTGGCCAGCAGGAGCCCTGGGCCACTGATGGCCTGGCAGCCTCAGGCCAAGCTCAGCTGCCCCTGGCCCCAAGGGCCTCCTATCTCTCCAACCACTGGAACTGATTCTGGGCACCGCTGGATGTGAGTAGGGTCCCTGGTCACCTACACGATGGGCCTGGGCCCCAGGCTGCTCTGTCCACCTCTGCCTGCTCTTCCCTCCCAGCCTCGCCGTGCACAGCCTCAGAGAAGCTCTGCTGTGCGTGCCCTGGAGCCCTCCTCAGCTCAGCACTGTGGGTTCCGTGGGGGGTCGTGGGCCAGCGGCTCTTTTCTCCGGCCCCTGGCGTGGCTGCCAGTGTTCCCACTAGTGGGCATCCTCTGGAGAGCTGGCCGTGCAGCCTGTGGCCTCTGCAGCCCCATGGCCCAGCTCTGGATACACTGAAGTGGCATTCGGTGGCCTGGAAGCAGGATGTCCCTGCAGGGCTTGGTGACAGAACCGGGCTGAAACCCCAGTGGTAATCAGGAAGGGCTGAGGGGAGAGGTGGCATCTTTCTCCAAGTGTGAGAGGCCAGGAGCAGGCGACACAGGAGGCGGGTGGGCCCCTCCATGTCAGAGCAGGGAGGAGGCCACTGTGGGCTGCCAGGACTTCTGGGGCTGCATCTCTGCTGACTTTAATGACACCCCTGCCACCGCTGGAGGTGAGGCCAAGGCTGAGTCACGGCCGAGGTTGGCAGCGGGGCTGCATCGAAACCTGGGCCATCTGGGGCCTCGATGCCTCCACCCTCGTCAGCTTACAGAGCTTGCGGCTGGAGGTGCCCACAGCCCCGAATGCGCCCATCTCAGTCCCTGCACTGGGACCTGGAAGCTGGGCCGGGTCCAAGTTGGGGCAGTGACCTCCCACCGCTAGTTGCTGAAGGTCCCCCAAAGCTGCACCTCTGCCATGCCTAGGCCCCTTCTGGAAGCGGACAGGGTGCCGCACGAGGCGCCAAGCCCTGCCCACGCGCTTGGCAGAGCCGCCACGGGCCCGGCCAAGTGCTCATGTTCTCTGGCTGAGGTGAGAAGCAGCGTGTTCTTCCAAGCCTGGAAGCAGCCGGCCTCCCAGCCGAGGCGAGCCGGCCTGCTGCGGCCAAGTGGAGCCATCTCACACCTGGCCCGGGGTGGCCCCTCTCCAGCGAGTGTCCAGGGAACCCCCATGCCATCTGCTCTGCCCAGGACAGGTGGAGGCAGCCGGTCAAGGGCAAGTGAGGTTCGTGGGCACAGGGCAGCCCAGGGCACTGGTCAGAGGAACTTTGCCTCCATGACTGAAGCCAGAGCTCCGGGTGGGCGTCAGGGCCTGGTGGGGTGCAAAGGGCCCCCGAGACCCCCAGGTGCCATCCCCTGCCATGGATGGGAGCTGGACCCTGGTCTCTAGGCTTGGTGCTTCAGGAGGTCCATGGCCACGTTGGGGGACTCGGCAGTCTGCCGTCCCCAGAGGGGAGGACAGGATGGGATGGGTGGCCCCCGCTCCCCCGCACAGACCTCCCGGAGGCAGGACAGCTGCTGAGGCCATCATCTCAGGGCAGTGCGCACTGTGGCCCTGGCAACGGGACAGGAGGCTGCCGGGCCTGGCCCTCCTGCTTTTCTTCTCTGGCTGAGAGTCCGAAGGAGCTGGGCCGGCCCCAGCTGGGAGCTTCCAGATGCTCTGCAGGCCAAGGCGGGCCCTTCCGCTGCCCAGCTCAGAGTTGTTGCACCACCAGAGCCAGCGCTTGCCTCTGGGCTCTCAGGGTCCCTGGCCTCCCCTGAGGTACGGCGGGGCCCGTGAGGACCTCAAGCCTAGAGCGTCCCAGCCCAAGGCGGCACCCATGGGAGCCTCAGCTGTGATGGCCACACCCTTCCCAGGGTTCCAGACGGCCTCCTTACTGCCCCAGCCCCTGGGCCCTCCAGGCAGGCCTGGCCCAGGATAGCTGTGGGGAGACCAGGAGCCTCAGCACCCCTGGGCCTTTGCAAGGGCCCCGCCCAGCCGGCAGAGCCCCCTGCTCCATCCCTATAGGTCCCTGGCCCTCTCTGCTGCTGGCCCAGAAGCCATCAGCCAGGCCTGGGTGAGGGTGAGGCTGAGTTTGCAGAGTCCAGGGGTTCCCAGGGCTGTGAGCAGGGCAGGAAAAGCATTGTGGGCCCAGGCCCCACCTATCATAGACAGAGAGTAAGATGGCCTGCGGGCAGCACACAGCCAGCCCAGCCCAGCACCCCTGTGCCAGGGCCCTGCCTCCAGGCCACGGCCTCGTGGCCTCTGTGACCACACCTGCCTGGAGCGCCCTCCGCCTTCCACAATCCCGTCTTCCTGGGAGGCCTTAGGACCCTCCGTTGGGAAGCTCACGGTTACAGAAAGCCCTTGGCCATCGAAGTCCCCAGGTGCTTCTCGGCACTGTGCCCCTGAGACTCGGCTCCTGCCTGGCCGCTCAGCTCCTCTCAGAGCCAGGGAGGACATCCCGGCCTCTGTCGGTCATGCTGCTCCAGTGGGGTCCAGCCTCACACATCCCACTTGGTCCCCAGCTCTGGGCCCTCCCTACTGGGGCAGGAGGAAGCCAGGCCACACGCACGTTTGACTCACAAGCCGCAGAGGAGGCACCCTGGCTCCTGGACGCTGCCATCCAGGCGAGGGGCTGCTGGTCCACGGTGGCCTGTCAGGGGCATCCCACACTCCACGTCTCCCACAATGCCTAGCTCGGGAGCACCCATGACACAGGGCCGCCCCACTGAGGCTCCTGCCAGCAGGCGTGGCTCTGGGCTCCCTGCAGATCCTGTCCTGGGACCCCAACAAAGCCCACACGAGGTCAGGATCGCCCCTGCCATTTTATACACGGGGACGTCAAGGCACAAGGATGACGCCCACAGCGCTTGGGACTGGCCTTGCCTCCGGTGGGCTGTGCAGGGGGCTTTCAAGGGGTGAGAAATCCAAGACCTGGGGCCCACAGGGTGGTGGCCTGCCGGTCCCCTACCACAGGAGGTCCTGTGCTGGCCCAGTGTGGCAGGTCTAGTGGGGATTGGGGGGATCCTCAGAGGGAGTCAGGGCTGGAGCCAGGCAGGCTTCTCCTGTCGCCAGCACCACTGCCTGCCCACTCCTGTCAGGCTGCCCAAAGCCTGAGCCAAGCTGGTGGTGGTGGGGTCAAAGGCCCTTGGCCAGGGTCAGAGGTGGGGCCCACACTGCAGCCCAACTCAGAGCCCCAAGCTCTCTGGTCTGGGTGCTGACTTCACCTCACCAGCCCTGCCAGGGCCCAGGGCTCCATGCAAGGGTCTAACCCTGGGTTGAGGAATTTGGACCCCCCCCCCAATGTAATATAAAATAAAAACAGTGCTGGGCCACGAGGTACACGAAAGAAGGTCAAAGTTCTGCTCTTTCCCACGCTGCTGCCTTGGTGCCTTTCTGAAATAACAACTATCAGATCTTTTCTAAAACAGTGCCTGGCGTGCTCGCTCTGTGAGCACCCAAAGCCCCGCCCAGCCCCGCACCAGGAGCTGACGAGCCGCCCTCCAGCGGACTCCCGGCCAGCAGAGGCCGCCGATTTCTATCACCTGGGGCCCAGAGCTCTAATAGCTCCTCTGTCAGAGATGCCGTCCAGTGCTCTTGAGCTCAGTGAACCCCAGGGGCTAGGGGCCCACCCCGAGTGCCCAGCGCAGGCCGGTCTCCAGCCGGTGCCAGCAGGAGGTCCGTGCACCGGGAGGAGTGCCCACTGGACAGAGGGCCTGTCTCCAGCAGGGAGGACGGGCACAGCGGGCAGAAGACACCTGTGAGTCCCCAGCAGAGCTGTCGGCCTTCGTGCCACGGCCATGAGTCCCTCCACACACCGGCCAGTGCCACGTGTGGACGATAGTTTCCGCCATGTGTCTGGTGTGGCTGGACAAGCTCTGAGCACACTAGGGCAGCTCTCTGCCTCATCAGAGCCTGTGTGTTGGGGACACTGAAGGCAGCAGGCCATCTGTGCCCTCCATGAGGATTTTCATTCGGATTACGCACGATCGAGCTCATGCCTGCCTGGGGGTACAGCAGTGATTGGGATACACAGAGTCCAGCACCGCCACAAAACTGTGAATAGGTGAGACCCACCACCAGCAGTGTTAGTGAGATGGGATGGGCTTTACAGGAGAGCCACGGAGGCGTCCAGTGGAGGTGGCTCAGGCCAGGGAGCCCAGGGCTCATTTACATAAGATGTGATTGTGCAAAGAGGGGGCAGTGGGGCATCTGGGAAGGCTGCTCACGCAGAGGACAGAGCAAAGGAAGCCATTCCCAGCCCGCCACCGTCGCGTGTTAGCTGCTGAGCTGGAAGCTCCCTTCAAGCAGGTGCCTCCCTGGGTGAGAAGCCTGCAATGAGGTGTCCAGCACTCTGCTGTCAGCCTGGGGACAATACTGAAGATCAGTGGGTGGCCCTGAAGGGGAGCTAGGTGGGTGGAAGGCTCAGGATGGGCTTGGAGCCTTCCGGCCTAGGCGTCTGAGTTGAGGGCTTGGGGAGACCTGGTGAGGGCTCGGTGCTGGGCAAGCACCCAGCGATGTCACGCATCCACCCAGCGCTGACCTCTGCCTGGCCCCTGTCTGTCACCCTGGGGCTGGGGTTTGGAGAGACTTTGATGAAGTGGGAAGAGGCCCTGGGGGCAGCCCCGCCCACAGCCCCAGCTCCTCGCCCCAGGTTGCTTGCACCCCCGTGCCCCAGATTCACTTCTGGAAATATACTCACAATTAAATCAAAAGGCCCCGGGAGGTGCGGGGAGGCGAGGCGGTGTAGTTACATAACATCTCATCACAGCGCCCAGCGGCCCCGGAGACACTTGCTCGCCGTCCATCTGGGCCAGCCGCCTGCCAAGTGGCCTTGTGGCCCAGAGGCAGGAGGAAGGCAGGGTGGCCCCGCTCCCCCACCCCAGGAGGTGACCTGCAGCAGCCTGTGGGCCCCTCAAGCCTTTGAGAAGGGCAACGCCCCCTGGGCTGGCCACGGGTTACTGTGAAGGATGCAGGGGCCTCATGACAACACCCGCTCCCATTTCCCGGCTCAAAGCTAAGCAGACAGGAGTCTGGCAGAGAGCTGCCTTGCCCGGGGGGGGGGGGGGGTCCAGGCTGGGAGGGGCTGCTCCCAGGGGACTCCGAGGGGTGCCTGGGTATGAGGGATGTGGGTGAACCTAGGGCCAGCCCAGCAAAGGGACAGCTTCATGTTTCACCCCTCACCAGGGAAGACGAGGCTCTTCTGCCACCCATTCCTTCACATGTCTAGAACGAAAGCAGGGAAGGGAAGGGGGAAAGAGTCAGAGAGGACGGAGGGCGCAGAGCACGGGGCGCTTGCTGGCTGGGCCTCTCTGGGCCTGCCGCCTGCTCACCACCCCCATCCTGCTGGGCTTCCTCCCGCCTGGGGTGTGGGGACAGTGGCTGGACAGGTATCCGTCTCCAAACCACAGCAAGCCCAGGAAGCCCTGCTGAGCTGGCGCATTGTGGGCCACGGGGCACTCCTGGCCAGAGCTGCTTAGGGCTCCTCAGCCAGGAGTTGATGGCCAGGGCCGGCTCTCACATCTGCCTGGGATCAGCAGGTCCCGGGGCCCAGAGGGTCCTCTGTCTGCCCACCTGAGACCAAACTCTGGCCCTTCCTTTGCTAGGCATTTTCTAAGACAAAACCTCAGCATGCTTTTTAAATTTTCCCTTAACATTGTTGTTGTTGTTGTTAGGTGCCATTGAGTTGGTATGGACTCATAGTGACCCACATAGGGTTTTCAATGGCTGACTGTTTCGGGATTGCTTTGGGAGTAGATTGCCAGGTCCTTCTCCCATTTTTGCGGTGCTGGGAATTGAACTCAGGACCTCAGAGACTGCAGTGCAGCACTCTACCAACTGAGCTAAATCCCAGCTCCATCCCTTAACATAGTATTTTCTAATTTAATGATAAACTGAGTTAATGATATTAAAGAAAATTTATAAAATGGAGGAAAACCACAGCATTGCTCAGAAATCTAGAGCCAGAAGGAGCCCCGGTGAACAGAACTGTTAAAGTCTTCTGGGCTGCCCTAGACCGACTATCCTGCACCGGGCCCATGTATCATTCGGATTACGCACGTTCAAGCTCGTGCCTGCCTGGGGGTACAGCAGTGATTGGGATACACAGAGTCCAGCACCACCACAAAACTCCAGCACCACCACAAAACTCCAGCACCACCACAAAACTGTGAATAGGTGAGACCCACCACCAGCAGTGTTAGTGAGATGTGATGGGCTTTAGGGGAGAGCCAGGGAGGCATGCAGTCAAGCTGGCTTGGGCCAGGGAGCCCAGGGATCACTTACATAAGATGTGTTTGGGCAAAGAGGGGGCAGTGGGGCATCTGGGAAGGCTGCTCACGTAGAGAACAGAGCAAATGCAAAGGCCCTGGGGCAGAAAGTGTGGGTGACTCACAGGTGCAGAGAGGGCTATGAGTAGAGGCTGCTGGGGTCAGGCCGCAGTGGGGAAGGGAACCCTGCAGGGGCCAGAGGCCTAGCCAGGTGGGGCACTGGGGCAGAGAGAGGATGGAGGGGTAAGGTAGGGGCTCCGTTGCAGGGTGGCTGGACTTCCTCAGGCTGCAGACCCACATCTGTGCTCCAACTTCCACAGTGAGTTGTCTCCCGGGGAAGCTGTCTGTCCATTTAGGAAAGTATAGTAACGGGCTGCAAGGAAAGTTTGGAAGACTGCACAGTTTGGAAGAGCGAAGCCGGGTCCAAGCCCCTGGTAAACTGGCGTGGCGCAGGGCAGAGCTGCTTGGAAGGCCCCAGGGTTGGTGTGGGGCTAAGGCTGGGAGGAGAGAGAACTTGACAGGTCGTGCTTGGCGACACTTGAGCTTCTCAGACAGGTGGAGAGGTCTGGGTTCTGGCCTTAGTGGTCAGGTTTATCTAGGTCATCTTATCCTGGTCTTTCTCCGTTTTCTGTCGGTGTCAGTGCAGCAGAGGAATGCAGCTCAGCGAGGCGGCTGGGCCTGAGGAGTTTCCCCAGGTGGGACCGCTACTCAGGGAAAGCAGGGCTTTGGCTTCAGTGCAGAAAAGAATTTCAGGAGGAGTCAGAGAAGAAACAAAGTTACAGAGTTTAAGTACACGCTTTAGAAAAGTGCAGGTGCTGAGAGAGAGAGAAAGAGGGAGAGAGAGAGAGAGGGAGAAGGGAACACATCTGAGACATGGACGTGGGCGTCACAAGAGAGGAAGAGGGCATGTGGTCCCTTCAGTTTTATTTAACCTAGGACAGGTCTACAACCATACCACGCCGGCGTCTGAGCCCGTCTGATCCGGGAAGCTAAGCAGGGTCAGGCCTGGTCCGTCTTTGGATAGGAAACCTCCTGGGGATATTGGGTGCTGTAGGCTTGGGAGAAGGACCTGGTAGCCTACACCTGAAACAGCCAGCGATTGAAAACTGAGTGATTAGCAGAGAAGCACGGATGGAATGCCGAGCATGGCACAGTCAGGTAGTGTTTCACTTATTGTACATAGCGTCGCTGAGTCGAATCTGCCATGATAGCTCCTAACAACAAGAAGCCCAGTTCTTCGCACCTAGTGTGACCTGAGCCTCAAGCTCTACCTAGAAAGCCCGCTATCATGGATTAGGGAGGTGCCAATAAGAAGGAAAGAGGAAGTTCCATTGTTTGGGGTTTCTGTTGGAGGAACTTCCCTTTGGTAAAATGAGATTATAAGGTGGTTCAGGGGGTGCATTGTACAGCTGTAAGAAAAGAGTCTGGAAAAAAAAAAAAAAGAAAAAAGAAAAGAGTCTGAGGGAGTTGCCAGGGTGTGTCTTGAAGCACAGAATTGCAGAGGGGAAGCAAGGGCAAACTCATAGCTTACATACATTTTGACCCCAAACATGGCTTATTGCTATTTTAACGTTTCATCATTTAAAATGTCTCTCAAATATAACATCCCTATGCAGGCAGCCTCATAGGAGTTTTCTTGGTAGTTGTGTCAAAGTTCCTGACTCTCAGTTGAGACTCAAGCCAGCTCCAGGGGTGAAAGTGGTTTTCCTTTCTGTGTCCCCAGATTCCCCCATCTTCCTATCCTGCCTCATTTCCATCAGGATATTTGTCTTGTTATTAGCTTTGCAGCTCTTCATCTGCTGTAAGTAGTTTCTCGTTTGTCGCTTGACTTTGAATTTATGGTACTTAAGGAATGCGTGCATGTGTGTGTTGTATGTGTGTTCTATGTGTGAAGACTGTAAGCACTTAAATGTATCCATATTTACCCGTGATGATTCTCCTTTAGAATTATGTTCAGATTGTATCAAATTCAAAACTGGTGTAACATGTAAACATATGTCCGTGTTTTTATGTATTTATGATTTTCTCTTTACTCTTTAGTCCATCTGGAATTGATTTATATGAATACTTGGGGAGGGATAGTTGCGTATTCATTATGCAGCAGGGTTCTGGCGGGATGGCCTTCTGCACAGGGTTTAATGAAAGGGCCACCCAGTTAGGCATGGCACATGCCTGGAATCCCTGCACGTGGGAGCCTGAGTCAGGAGGATCATGAGTTTGAGGCTAGCATGGCTCAGAAAACAAAGACAAGGGGTGCAGGGTACTATGGAAGGCAAGGGGAGGGAGCGGATTCCAGGTCAAGGGCAGAGCATGGAGCGGCGCCTCTCCCAGTCCTAGGAAGGCAGGAGAGCTCTGGGGATCCAGGAAGCCCTCAGGGTGGCTGTCAGCAGGGCCGTCTTCACAGGCCGAGGCAAGAAGGTCAAGGCCAGAGGCAGCCTACGCAATTTAATGAGACCCTGTCTCAAAATAAAATATTTAAAAACGGCTGAAGGTGCAGCTCAATGGTAGAGCACTTGCCTAGCATGTGCAAAGTCCTGGGTTCAACCTCCTGGTACTGAAGGAAAACAACAACAGCACACAAGGCAATTAACTCCAGAGAAATATGAAATTATATAGCAAAGGAAATGTGATCAAATCACATTTGATAGCCCAGGTGTGAAGTGACATTTACCTAATTCAATGACACAAATGCCAACTTTGACTTAATAAAACACTGTGATGTGCCCCATAAAAGCTGGGAGAAGAGCAGCTCATGGATCTATGTGGTGGTGACGGCAACGTAAGAGAGCTTAATTTTCACCTTCCGATCTAGGATATCAACACAGACATATAAACCTTCAAAATCAGGCAACGGCAAGATAAGTATGTTATCCAGAAATGTATTGGTAAATACCTGAGACATTTAAAAAAGAGCCAAAAACCGTGGCTTCTGGAAAGTAGGAACTTTCTAGAAGTTAGAGGAATTAGAGCAGAGGCTTTATCATTTGTTTATAAACCTTGTCAAACTGTTTAACTTTTAAAATGAAGTATGGGTTTTGTTAAAATTAAGGTAAATGGGTATCAAACATTATCAAATTCCCTTGTGGTATCTATTTGTAATCAAATATTTCTGATTTACCCTATTAATATGATTAAGCTGTTAGATTTTATAATATTAGCTCACCATTATCTTTAAAGCCTGCAGCTGTAGCCCTGTGGCATCCGATCCCGTCAGATCTCGGAAGCTAAGCAGGGTCGGGCCTGGTTAGTACCTGGATGGGAGACCGCCTGGGAACACCAGAAGCTGTAGGCTTGGGAGACTGACCCAGCAACCCCCTCCCAAAAATCGATCTGCCACTGAAAACCCTATGAACAGCAGAGAAGCACTGACAATAGTGTTTCCCCTGTTGTATAGAGAGGGTCGCTATGAGTTGGATACCGACTCGACAGCACCTAACAACAACAACAACAACAACAACAACAACATTATCTTTAAGGAAGAAGTCCAGTGCCCCTGTATACTATTCATTTAAGATGGAAACTGAGCCAGGCCTGGTGGCTCACGCTGCAATCCCAGTACTTGGGCAGGAGGCTCGCCATAAGTGTAAGGCCAGTCTGGGCTACCTAGCAAGTCCCAGACCAGCCTCAGCCACAGAGTGATGCTCTGTCTCAAAACAAAAACAAAAACAACCCTTCCTCCAAAAAACCTATGGTAATTGAATTTAATTTGCTGAGAATTTATTTGGAATTCTTCCGTCATATTCATAGTTGAGATCCTATTGTAATTTGTTTAGTGATGGTATTTTGTCAATGTTTAGTGTCAGAGTTTCACAGAACTCATAAAACTCAATGGAAAGCGTTTCATATTTTCTTTCAACTATCAATTTATTTAGACTTGAAACTAAATAAAAATTGGACATGATCCACCCATAAAATTGTATTGATCTGACACAGCATACGGAAATAAATCCTTGGCAGCCTTCCCAATTCATTCCACGGCCATTATCTATTGAAAGTGTTCAAGTTTCTGCTTGAGACAATTTTGGGAAAACACCTTTTTCCTAGGAAATTGCCTCATTCTCCTTGTTTTTATTATTACGTTTTTCTTCTAGACTAGGTCTTACTCATAGCCCAGGCCAGGCTGCCTCAAACCCTTCAGGTAGCCCAGGTTAGCATTAAACTTGTGATCCTCCTGCCTTGGCCTCCCTGGAGCTATGATTACAAGTGAGCGCTGCCCTCTAGCCTTGCCTCTTTCTTTGCAATGCACAAATTTTATACAATTACTTCACTTATAATTGTATATGACTATGATGTTTTTTTAAGAATTGTTTTCATTTTGTTTGTTTAATTATTTATTTATCTATTTTTGCAATACCTGGGGTTGAACCCAGCGTCCCAGCCCCATTTTTTATTTTTTTATTTTGGGTCAGGATCTCACTGAATTGTGCAAGCTGCCTCTGGCCTTGAACTAGAAATCTTCCTGGCTCTGCCTCCCAAGTGGCTGGGATTACAGGCATGTACCCCCACGCCCAACTAGGAATTGCTTTTATGTTTCATTCCTTTTGGTAACCAAATGCAATTACTTAAATCAACTCCATCCTTTATTTATTTCAGGACCCACCATGAACCTCTCAAACTTCAACAGATGCACCATCTTTTCTCTGACGTCATCTCTCAGCTGCCAACACGGGGGAAACAGGAATAAACATCTGCTTACCACGTTCAAGCAGATGTTCGTTCTTCTAGGTGCCTTGCAATCTCTGCAATCTTTCTTTTATTCTATCCATCCATCTTTTTATTCCTATCTAGTCATAGACAGCTTCTTTCCTTTTAAACATTTTATCTTATTGCATAAAGACTTCTTATTTATCCTCTTATTTCCAAAGTCCATTTATTTATGATTTTTAATGAAAGCACAAAGTAGACTTTTAAAAACATATACTTCTCTATTAGAAAAAAAAACACTTTTTTTGGTGGTCCTGGGGGTTTGAACCCAGAGCCTGGTGAATGCTAGGCAAGTGCTCTATCACGGAGCAGCACCCTCAGCTCATTTTTTCTTGTTTTATTTTGAGGCAGGGCCTTGCTAGGATGCAAAGGCTCCTCAAACTCATGACGCTCCTGACTCAGCCTCTGCATCTCTGAGATTTCAGGCCCACAGTTTAGAAAGTGCTTTTTTAAATACGTTGTTGCAACTTCACTTTTGTTCTGTTCTCTATCTTATGGGATGGAAGATCTTTTCACAGCCCCCACCTGTGTGCACACGTGTGTGCAGGTTCATACACACATGTGCACAAGGTGGGGATGTGTGTGCACAGGTGCAAGTTGGGTGTGCGGTTGTATCATGTACATGCATGCGTGTTGGTGTGTGTGAGTGCATCTGTCCCATGTGCTTCCTGTTGCTCCGTCATGCAGGCAGGAGAGCCTGCTCCGCAGGGGGCAGACGTGCAGTCGGTGTGTGTGAGTGCATCTGTGTGCACGCGGCCATGTGGATTGTGTGGCTGTGTTGTGCACATGCCCATGTGCTTCCTGTTGCTTTGTCCTGCAGGTGGGAGAGCCTGCTCCAGAGGGGGCAGACGTGGAGTCAGTGCTGCTTCTTTCAAACTTAAGCTGCATCTGCCCAGGGCACCCAGCTCCTGGCCACCCCACTTGCTAGTCTAGCCTTTCACCACGTGGACGCTGCTGCCTTTGCGCCTTCTGAGAGCTGGACACAGGAGCCTCCCTTCCAGGGAGGGGTGGAGAGCCAGGCCCTGAGGGGAACCCCCACTCTGGCTGTCACGCAGCACCTCTCACAGACGAGCACTCAGGCTCAAAGCAGCGCCCGTTCCCTGCCACGCCTGTGTCCCCCTGGGCTGGGCAGGGCAAGGGAAACAAGGAATTAGGATGGATGCAGACCAAGGGGAGCTGCAGGCTGGGGTGCTGGGCCCCGCCCTGCCTGGCTGCTGTCTCTGTGGCCTGGCCCTCGGAGGCCGCACTGAGCTCTTTAAATTTCTGTGAGCGTCTGCTGTTGATCAATAAGCCATTTAGAGCTGCAGCGAGGAGCGCTGCGTCCGGCGGGCGCGTGGCATTTTGCTGGGGAGAATTAATCAGCGGCAACCTTTGCGTCTGTCAGCCTGCCTGCTCACAAAGTGCTCCGAAAGCCAAGGTTCTGGCCCCACATCAGTCAGAGCAGCCGCTCAGGCCCTTGTCAGCAAGGAAGAGCTTAGGCTGGCCTTGCCATCCACTCCTTCGTGTCGCCTAGCAGCTGGCCCTACCCCTCCCTGCGTGCACTGCGCAGAGTGGTGGTCACAGGACAGCCGTGGGGTTTGTGGGACTTGCAGGGGCTCCAGAACCCTGGTGAGGAGCTGGGGGTGCCGGCATCCCCTCGCTGCACACCTTGGCCCCCCAGGGCCTGAGCACCCCTAAGCCCACCCAGATGTGCCATGGTGTGAGACGCTGCGGCGTGAGGATGTGGGGACACCGGGAGACGGGACGGGTCCTCAACGCCCGCCATCAGGTCGGCAGCCACCCTCGCCAGAGCTCCTGTTTCTCGACCCTTTCTCTTCACTTGGCCCCCGCGCCCCAGTCCAGGGTCTCCCCAGGCCTCACCCCACTTTTGCACACATTTCCTTTTTTTTTTTTTTTTTTTTTTTTGCGGTTCTAGGGGTTGAACCCAGGGCCTCGCACCTGCATGCTTGGCAAGTGCTGGACCACTGAGCTGTGCCCCAGCCCATTTTTTTTTTTTTTTTTTTACTTTTTGAGACAGGGTCTCACTAAATTACACAGACTGCCTCTGGTCTCGAACTTGCGATCCTCCTGCCTCTGCCTCCCGAGCCGCTGGGATTACAGGCGTGCGCCACTGCACCCGGCCTTTTGCACACATTGCTCACAGGCGGGCCCCACCTCTAGCCCCCTGGACTCCTCCTTCTGATGACATTGGCATCTGCTCCCGAGGCCCAGGGCCCTCCAAGGCCTTTGGGAGAATCTCAGCCCAAGACACCCAGGCTCCCGCCACCCACCATCCTGGAGGCCTCACCTCAAGGCCCTTGTCTCCACCCCTCCTTATTCCTGGTATCCCCCAATTTACCTGCTCCTCCTGGCTGTGGGCTCCAGGAGGGAGGGCGAACGCAGTCCACAAGGCCTGGCGCACTGTGGCGGACGGTGTGTGGTGCTGCGGTGAGCTGGAAGGTGCCCGTCTGGGCCCTGCATCCTGGGACCATCCTGCCACTGTGAAGGCCTCATCCTGCCACAGAGAGTGCTGGGGAAGACAGCAGGCGTAAGCTTCCTTGCCCCAGCTGAGACGGAGGCCCCAGAAGCTTCTCCTGCCTGCTCTGCATCCTGAGGATTAGCCGTCCCTGGAGTCTGGCTCTCACAGACTACCTACCTCCTGGCACTAGCTACGAACGCACACCTTCCCCCTTCCCGAGCAGTCCCCAGTCTCAAGTTCTGGGAGAAGGTTTCCTCCGGAAGGGGGCTGCCAGAAGCTCTGACCACAGCAAAACCAGACGCTAGCCACTTGAACCACTGCAGGCTTCTGATCCTTTGCCTTTTGCAGACCCTCTGGACTGGGACCCTCGCCCACCCGTGGGAACTGGATAAGATGCCCACAGCCCACACTCCACTTTCTTTTCTTTTCTTTTCTTTTTCTTTTTTTTTTTTTTTTTTTTTTTTTGCGATATTGGGGGTTGAACCCAGGGCCTTGCACTTGCAGAGTATGCAAGTGCTGGACCACTGAGCTGCACCCTCAGCCCGTTTTTTTTTTACTATTTGAGACAGGATCTCACTGAGTTACGCAGACTGCCTCTGATCTTGAACTTGCTATCCTCCTGCCTCCACCTCCCGAGCCACTGGGATTACAGGCGTGCGCCACCATGCCGTGCTCCACACTCCACTTTTGGACACACTGCACACTGAGGGGCTCACCTCTCTGGGCCCCTGTGCTTTCCCTTGAGAAGTCCTAAGGAAGGTTCTCCCTAGGGCAAGGGCCAAGGTGGTCATCGGGAGGTGAAAGCTGGCTGTCTTCCTGCCCGAAGTTTGTTGTTAGAAAAGCCCTTCCTTTCTCGTCCCTCTACCTCCCAAATCATTGCTGTGGTTCCAGGGAGACATGTCCCCTCCTCCATCTCACACCTTCCTGGGCCCAAACCCCTGAGACCTCTGGGGAAAGACCACGAGAAAGAAGCCCGACTCTCCCACTTCCCAGAGGCCTCCCGCCACAAGCCACTCCAGAGGGTGTGCAGGACCCTGCCCAGCACCCGCCCCCAGGTGACATGCAGGATGTAGGGCCATCGGCGGGGCTGTGGAGGAGGCTGCGTGGCCAGGGCCATGTTGAGGACATGCCCTCCCTAACGCCCTCGGAGGCAGCCTGCTTGGAGGTCACCATGGACCAGCCTCTCCCCGCACCCCGAGGCTCCACACGGGCAGTGGGTGACAGGGCCAGGAGGCCCGGGCATCATTTGCATACTTGCGATGTGCCTCCTGCCTCTCTGAGCTGCCCCAGGCGGGCCACAAGACCCTGAAGGCAAAGCCCAGTGTCAGCCTGCAAAGGCCTCCTGGGCCAGTTGTCCCAGGGCCTCCCACGAAAGGCAGCTTGGTAGAAGCTGGCGGGACCCACGGTGTCTCCCACCTGGGCCCCCAGAGCCGGCCAGAGGACAGGAGCCTGTCTTGCTTGATGTTAGCCCCCACTGGCTCCTGAGAGGTGCCCAGGGGGCCGTGGGGCCTGGCCTGCTTTCTGGTCTAAGCCCCCTTTGCCCGGCACCTCCCTGCCCAGCCTCAGTGTGCAGACCCCCTGTGTTCCAGCTACTCAGCTGTGGTTTGGGGACCCCTCCCACCCTCACCCCCTACCCTCTGGGCCCGGAGGCTGGGTGGATCCCAAGCAGGGCACAATTGTTGCTTGCTAAGGAGGCAGGAAGTGAGGATGTGCCAGGCCCCAGCCTCATCGCCTACCCCAGCAGAGAGAGGCACCATGAGGCCAGCTCGCGCCAGGCCGAAAGGTAGCCAGGGAGCTCTGGACCCGGGTGCCCAGGGGCATGGGCAACAGAGGCTTGGCAGCAGTTCCCAGGCTGGAGAGGTCTTCACAGACAAGTGCCCGCTAACAAACGTGGAGAGCGTGACCGAAAGGGGAAAGTCAACGTTCGGAAGGAACAGTCACAGCGACCCTGGCAGAGCCACCAATGGGTCTCAAGGCCACTGTGAAGGGCAGGCATCCTCCAGCCCGAAGCTCTGCCCACAGGCCATGTGTACTTCACAAAGCAGACGGGTACGTTGGCCGTGGAGAAATCCCACAGCCAGCATGGGTGGCCCTCAGTGGACAGGAGGCTGTGCTGTGTGCCAGGCCGCTGATGCTGTCTGAGAGTGAGGTCAGCACCCTGGCACAGTCAAGGCGGGCCTGGGTGGGGCGCCGAGGCACAGGAGCAGCAGGCAAGCCTGGGCAACCTGGGGGCAGGGTGGCTGGGGTGCTGCCCTCCTCAGCCTGCACCCTGGGGCATCTGTTCCTCAGCCCCCACAGGACCACCGCCCTCCGGGGATCTTGTGGGTTTAGGACAGGCTTTACCTCCCCAGCCCCTGGAGGCCCACATCCCCTCCTCAGAAGCCCCTGGGACTACCTCCACCCGTCCTGGCATCCTACCTGGCCAGCAGGCGGTGAGTCACCCGGAGCAGGAGCCTCAGCACGGCTCTGCCGGCCTTAACCTCTGGCTGCTTCCCCACGGAAATGCTTTAGCCTCGCCCAGAGCTTCCGCCGGGGTGTGCGGGAGTCAACAGGCTGTGGCGTGAGCACAGCAGGGGTGGCCCCAGCCCTGCCCTGAGAGGCTGGCCTGCCGCCTCCAAAGAAGGCCTTATTCCCAGCCCAGGCCCACACAGACCCAGGGGACACCAGCCCTGGAGGCCCGATGGGCAGCTGCAACAGTGCCCCACTGCCTCGGGGACTTCTTACGCCGCTGTGTGCTTTCAAGGTTTAGATGAACGGGGTTTCTGCTTTAAAAGTTGTTGTTGTTATTGTTGTTAGGTGCCGTCGAGTTGGTGTCCGATTCATGGCGATCCTTTGTACAACAGGTGAAACACTATTGTCAGTGCTTCTCTGCTGTTCATAGGGTTTTCAATGGCAGATTGATTTTTGGGAGGGGGTTGCTGGGTCCGTCTCCCAAGCCTACAGCTTCTGGTGTTCCCAGGCGGTCTCCCATCCAGGTACTAACCAGGCCTGACCCTGCTTAGCTTCCAAGATCTGATGGAATCAGATGCCACAGGGCTACGGCTGCAGGTGCTTTAAAAGTAGTATCACTTTATCATGGCAGAGCAGGAAACGACCACCTGGCAAGAAAACAGACTCCCTGCTGCCACCGCCTGCCCAGCAGAGCCTCCCTTTCGGTGTTGTGCCCAAGAGATCAGAGGTCCACGGACAGCATTGCTGTTAGGAGGAAGCTTTTGTTTTCTGCCCACAAAGGCCGTGTGTTTGCTGCAGAGAATTAGTAGACGTCAGGAAAGCATAGAGAAGGAAACTGCCGTGGCTGCACCTCTGGCGGCCTGCCTGGGTCTCCTGAGGGGGTCCAGCCCATCCCCTCCACAAATGCTGGTATAGCTCGAGGGCAGCGGAAAGACACCCGGCTCCTGGTGGAGGCTGAGGTGAAGAGGAGCCAGGTCGGGCAGCCTGGCATCGTGGCTTATTCTTTGTGGCTGAAAATGGGTAATGGCCTCCAAGCGCTCCACCGCGAGGCCACGTGACCAAGGAAAGTGCTGTCCACAGGCCTCCGGCAGCGCCACCCCTCTGGGAGGGGCACCTCTGCTGTGCTGTGCCACCCCGAGGCCCCGTCCCTACCAAGAGTGCGGCCCTCACCACACCAGGCAAGCTGCTGGCTCCCAGTGATGTGGCACCCCAAGGGCAGGAAGTGGCACCTGAGCCTCGGGAATGGTGTGCAAGGCTGACACATCCCTACCACGTAAGTGTGAATCATGTGGACTGGGATTTGGGCACTGGGGAACTCCAATGGATAATTTTTTGCTGCTTCTTTTTTCTTTTTTTTTTTGTTGTTTGAATCTTTTCTTTCTTTATCTTTCCTTTCTTTTCTCTCCCTTTCTTTCGCTTTCTCTTTCTTTGTTTTCTTCCTTTTTTTCTTTCTTTCACTTTTTTTTTCTTTTTTTTTTTCTGTATGGGGATTTTGAACTCAGGGCCTCACGCTCGCATGCTTTGCAAGTGCTGTACCACTGAGCTGCACCTCTGCCTTTTTTTTTTTTTTTTACTTTATGAGACTGGGTCTCACTAAGTTACACAGACTGCCTCTGGTCTGGAACTTGCGATCCTCTTGCCTCCACCTCCCGAGCTGCTGGGATTATAGGCGTGCGACACCGCACCTGGCTCCCTCTTTCTTTGTTCTCTTCGCTGTACTGTGGGGTTAAACCCAGGGCCTCGCGCATACTTTGCAAGCGTCCTACCCGCTGGCTGCACCTCCAGCCCACTTTTTAAATTTTTTTATTTTGAGTTAGGGTCTTGCTAAGTTACCTAGGCTGCTTCTGACCTCAAACCTGTGGTCCTCCTGCCTCTGTCTCTGGAGTCACTAGGATGATTGCACCATGCCCGGCTGTGAATGGAGTTTCTTTTAGAGCAGTTTCAGGTTCTCAGCAGAACTGAGGGGGGTGCAGAGCCGCATTCCTCGCGCTGTCAGCCTCCCTCGCTCTCAGCATCCCTCAGAGCAGCTGCTAATCACACTGGTGAACCCACGCTGATGCGTCACTGTCACCCAAAGTCCTTACTGCACTTTAAGGCTTGATGCTATGAGTTTTTAAAATTCATTTCTCCTCTTGGCGTGGTGGCGCACGCCTGTAGTCCCAGCGGCTGGGGAGGTGGAGGCAGAAGGATCACAAGTTCGAGACCAGAGGCAGTCTGTGTAACTTAGCAAGTCCCTGTCTCAAAAAGTAAAAAAATGGGCTGGGGGCACAGCTCAGTGGTCCAGCACTTGCAAAGCATGCAGGCCTGAGGCCCTGGGTTCAACCCCCAGTACCGGAAAAAAAAAATCATTTCTCCGTTGCCCAAAGAATGTCTTCAAGGAAGTTTTTGGCCAGGCGTCATGGTGCCCATCTATGGTCCCAGCACCCAGGAAGCTGAGGCAGGAGGATGCAGAGTTCTTGGCTGGCCTGGGCTGCACACCAAGACCCTATCTCAAACGCAAGTAAGCAGCAGGCAAACAAACAACAAGAGGAAGTTTTGGAGGACAGGTAGGTAGTATTATGTCCACATTTTTACAATTATCCTCACCACTAATATTCTTTATCTATTAATAAAAACACATTTATTATTTGATCTTAACCAATAATTTAAAGATATTAACAATATATTGTTTACAATACAGAAGTGCTTGTACTCATTGAATTTGCAGACTGTGAGGCACACGCCTGTGAAGCCTATTGTGCAGCCACGGTCCTCTGGTCCTCTCGAGTGAACACAGCAGACAGTGCTGTGAGGTGCCCCATTTCCACTCCAGGGTTGCAGGTGCTTGGTTCACCCTATGTTCCCCGTGTTCTTGCTCCTTAAGGTGCTTGCCTCCCCTTTCTAAGCCCAGGCTTTTTGGTTTTTACACAAACTGCCTTCTGCGCTGGTTCCTGCTGTCTCCTCCCACGGGCCCAGCTGCCCCCAGCTCTCCCACTCTGAGCCCCAGTCTTGTGGGCTGCAGGTTCTTCCTACTCCCCTGGCTCTGACTTCCACTGCATCTTTGTGACTTTCCAGGGATCCTTGCACGTCCCGTTGCACCCGTCAGGTGCTCTATCTCGAGGCCCCTCCCTCGCATGAGGCTGTGCCTCCCACGCTGCATGGCAAATGTCAGGTTTTTATGGCCCGACGCCTTCTCCCTCAATGTATACCCTTTACCCACAGCCCCGAGAGCCGTTGTTGTGCTAAGAAGCTGTGTCTGTGCAGAGTCTGGCCGCAGAGAGGCTCAGAGAGGGCTCAGCTGCTCCCCTGGGGTGCAGGTCCGCTGCAGAGCACCGCCATGACCCTTGAGCTCTGCACTGGGTGGGGCTGAGAGGCTGAAGCGCCTCGGCCCCACCCACTGCCCAGTGGAGGCCCATCCTAGCCATGAGCTGCACACCCGCTGGTGGAAGGTCACGGAAAGCTCTGCCTGTGGGTTGGGGGGCCCAGGGGAGGCACGGCACTCCGTTCTGAAGGGGCTTGGTGTTCTGACAAGGGGGTGCCCCTGCTGCTCCCTCCAGAAGCCGTCAGTCAGCCTGGCACTTGGTATGGAGATCCAAGGACGCCGTCCCTCCCCAGTGACTGGGGCAGGGTTGGTTTCTGGGCTCCATCCCAGGGGCTTCCTGCTCCAGGCTGGGTGCAGAGGAAGATGCCCGATCCACAGAGAAGGAGGACTCCCCCCGCTTGGCACCAACCAGATTCAGCCTCTTCTTTCAGCCTGTTCATTGTAAAATAGAGAAAACCACACCAGGGCGGCAGGTGACTCCACGGGTTAGCATGGGGTGAACATCATTACCACCACTGACCAGAAGGTCCTACCCCAGAGGCCCTGCAAATGCTGCCTCTACCCCTACCACCCCGTGGCCAATAGCCACCCCCGCTGTTGTACCCTCCCTGCTCCCCAGCTTGACACTCAGGTCTTTTTTTGTGTGTGTGTGGTACTGGGGGTTGAACCCAGGGCCTCGCGCCTGCATGCTCTGCAAGTGCTGTGCCACTGAGCTGCACCCCCAGCCCATTTTTTTACTTTTTGAGACAGGGTCTCGCTAAGTTACGCAGACTGCCTCTGATCTCAAACTTGCGATCCTCCTGCCTCTGCCTCCCGAGCCACTGGGATTACAGGTGTGCGCCACCACGCCCGGTGACACTCAGGTTTAAAGCTGGGCAATCTTGACCAGCTTTTAAATCTCAAGTGTCCTTAAGCCCCTACTCCACTGAGCCCCCACAGCCCCTGTGGTTACCTTGTGCTTGTGCCTGGGCTCCAGGTTCGCTGCTGCAGACTTGTGGGGGGCTACACCCTCCTCTGCACCTCCGGAGCAGTGGGGAGCAGCGACAGCTGGGTTGGAGGCCCTGTCCAGGGGACTGGTTCCTTGGCAGGGATGACCACCCCTCAGGGGGCATCTTAGGCTCAGCCACTGCCCTCTCACTGAGGTGAGCAGCTGGAGGTCCAATGCCCAGGGCCACCGACCCTGGAGCGTGTGTCAGATGGCAGCGTTCAGATCCTGTCATTCACGTCACAGGTGGTCATGCTTTTGTGAGAAGGCAGCTCTCGCTTCTGTCCTTGGGCTGCCCTGGGTCCTGCCAGTGGAGGAAGCAGAGCATGAGGGCTGTTGCTTTGCCTGTGCCTCCCGCTCCCAAGGTACCGAGGCTGCTCCTGCCACGTGCCCACGAGGACCAGTTTCGTTATATATCTCCCCCACCCCCGTGGGCACGTGGGTGCTCTTCGGTATTGCAGCCCAAGTCCTTTTATGTCAGAAAGGCAGATTTGAATGTGAATATTTGCTTTGCTCCTTTGCTTTGGCTTCCCTCCTCAGGGGCCTGTTACCCGCGTTAGACCCTCCTGCCTCACCTTCCATATTTGTTAGTTTTTCCCTAATAGTTTAACCCTTTCTGTGTTTCTTTCTCCTCTTCCTTTGGTGTTCTTTTTCTCTTAGGACTCCTTCTGGGTGTTAATTCATGCCTATGTTCTATCTGCCTGCAGCCGCAGCCCTGTGGCATGCGATCCCGTCAGATCTTGGAAGCTAAGCAGGGTCGGGCCTGGTTAGTACCTGGATGGGAGACCGCCTGGGAACACCAGGTGCTGTAGGCTTGGGAGAACGACCTGGCAACCCCCTCCCAGAAATCAATCCGCCATTGAAAACCCTATGAACAGCAGAGGAGCACTGACAATAGTGTTTGGCCTGTTGTACAGAGGGTCGCTGTGAGTTGGACAACAACAACATGTTCCATCTACTTTAGTTTTCACACAACATGCATGTTTGCAGACTGTCTGTCTGTCTACACACACACACACACACACACACACACACACACACACACACACGCATGGAGCCAAGATGAACTCTGAAGCATCGCTGCCCATGCCTGGCCCACCCCAGGCCTGGCTCACAGTGGAGGTTTGATCAGAGCCCAGGGCAAGTTTGCTGGCTTTTCAGCGCAGCTAGAATAAGACAGTGCTTGACCTCAAAGGGAGACCCTGAACAGACTGACTCCTGGGGTTGTGGGCCAAGACTCGGCCTCATCTCTCTGAGGCTGGGGAAGAGGGGGAGAGGTCTGCCAGAGTCACCCCTTAAATGTCAGTCCTCTGGAAAGCCACCTCACCCTCCCACCGGTCATACATCTCACTGCGTGTTCTCAGGCTTTATCTTTCCCTGACTCGGCGTGGTCACCCACCGTGGCTCCGTAACCGTTCTGTGTGCCTAGCCCCGTGCCCACTAGGCTCTTGAGGTCAGGGACAAGTCTCTCTGGCTGTTGGCCTCGCCCTATTCCACCACTCTTTGTCTGCTGAGCAATCCTGGCACGGGCTAGACACAGGGGTCCTCACTGCTAGTTATTGGTTCTAGTGGACTGTGGAGAAATCCCAGAACCTCGAATTGGGGGATCAAAGGGTGGCTGTGGAACCCAAGATTCCTTTTAGAGCCTGGAGCAAAGCTGGGCGTTTCGGAGCCCCTATTGATGCTGTGTGGCTGTTCAGGAACAAGGGACAGGGAGGGAGACCCAGAAATTGTCTTGGATTCAAATGTATAAACTCTGAAGATGTGTGGGGCAGTTGTGCAATGAGGGGGGCCAGCAGGTACAGGAACAGGTACAGGAACTGTCTCAGGGCCCAAAGTGCTCCCCAGGCCTCGAAGTGGGGAGCAAAAGACGTGTGCAGGCTCAAGGTCTGCGAGTGCTGGGCAGAAATCCAAAGGCCGTCAGAAGCACGTTTCTGCAAACAGGCTGAGGCAGCACTGCCTGGGGGCCCACGGGCTGCGTGGGATCTGAGCTGTCCAAAGGAGAGGCCGGGCCAGGGCAAGCGTGCGGTGGGCGCCTGACCAGGAAGGGGGTCACAGCTCACGGCGGCTCCTGGATAGCTGAGTTTCAATCCTTCTTTGTAGAAACTCTGCGAGTTTCGCAGGGAAGAAGCAGGTGAAGGTGAGTTCTAGACATGAGGTGGCTCTGGCTGGGGCTACAGGGGGCTTCATCCAAGGGATGAGGTCTGCTTCGAACCAAAGGCGGGGCAGCCAGGCAGAAGTTTAGCGCAGCCTTCTGAGTGCGCCGATGGGCCCTGGAGTGGGGCTGTGCCAGGGTCTCAAGCACAGAGGCCCCAATAGGGGCTTGAGCCAGACCTACCTGTGTGCAGGTAAGCTCAGGGCCACCGCCAGAGAGAGATGGGGATGTGGATGGGGCAGGTGGCTGGGCCGCAGCTGCCCTATCGAGCCCCTGGTGGAGAGGCACCTGCCCAGGGACACGTGCTGCCCGGGGGTGGGGGAATGCCCCATCTCGCCTGGGGTGGGGACCCTTCCTGCCTAGACGGTCCTGTCAGATTGGGTTGGTCCCTCAAGTGGACTCCCAAGGATTTATATGTGCAACCCTGGAATCCACACATGTCCCAGACAGTGGCCAGGCACAGATTCCTGGCCATGCAGACCTGCCCAGAGGCCACACCCTATCCATGACCTGTCTCCTCTGGGATGATGACCCAGCCAGGGGTTGGGTGGACACGGAGCTCCCCAACTCACTGCACATGGAGTGGCGCCGCCCTAGTGGTCATTGCTGTGTGCTGCATCCTGCCAGAAGCCTAGTTAGCTCCCTTTCCAACCCATTCACCCTGGGTGCACTGGGCAGGCTGTCCTGGCCACCAGATAGTGCAGCAGCCACAGACTCTGGCTCCCATGGGGGAGGAAGCCCCTGGTGCATCTGTCTGCCAATGGGCAAGGACCTCCTCCACCCTCTACCAATAGAGGAAGCCCTCCCTGACCATCTGCCAATGGGCAAGGACCTCCTTCACCCTCTACCAATAGGGGAAGCCCTCCCTGACCATCTGCCAATGGGCGAGGCCCTCCCCAAATGCCCCCAGCTCTTCTCTGTCTCACTGGAAGCTGAGTCCCACCCCTGCCTGCGCCCAGCCCTGGGCACGCGCTCACACACAAGTGCACTCACGCACACACACACCAGGCTGGGACAGGGCAGACAGCCTCCATGCCTGAGCCCTGGGAGTCCCAGGAGCATGGAGGAGAGGGAGGGGATGTGACGCTTGGCACACCCCCACGGCAGCAGCAGGGTGGGGGATCGCCCCCACCCGGGGGTCTTGAATAGCCTTGCTCAGGTGTGTAGCTCCCCAGAACCCCAATGTCTTCTGAAAGGACCCCAGATCATGTGTGATCCTACCTGCCTCCACAGTGTAGCTTTAGCTTGGAAAGTGCAGGGCATTGACAGCCACGCTGTGGACCATTCCCTGGCCATCTGCCTGGCCAAGGGGAGGCCAGCCTAGGAGAGCTGTCAGTGTGCAAGATCAGATCAGCATCAGCAGCCTGGGCTGAGTGTGGGCCAACCTGGCATCTACATGCTCTCCTGGGCAGGTGGTCCACAGAGAAGAGTTGTGGGGAGGGGAGGGCAGGGCAGGTGGGGCCGTGAGACTGGGGGTGGGCAGCAGGCGCCCAGCGTGGCCCCTCCCCGACTTCCAAGGCCCAGCAGAAGGGCCAGCAGAGAGAAGCTGATCTCCATCACCTCCAGGGCCTCTGCTAGCCTCTGGCCAGGTGGGTGAACGGGAGGGCTCTTTCAGCTCTCAGCCCTCCCGCTGGTCTCCAGCAGACTGGCCGATTCCTGGGGATATTTCCACTGACCTTGCAGACCGCGAGAGAACGCTTCTTTGAAGCAATTTTCAAGCAGGCGGAAGGTGATACCGTTAGCATTAAAAGCCTCTGATTATATCATGAAACAGCCCTCAGAGGCCTGAGTCCAAAAATGGGACGCATTGACTGTGACCCAGATTTCTCTTCCAAAAGCTGCCAGGCGCAGGAAGGGTCAGCGGTGTCCAGAGCAGGCTCTGCCGTGGGCGGGAACGTAGGTAACGCGCGACCACAGGTGGCGAGTGTCTTACCTGTATAACTGGCAGAACAGGGAGCAGCAAGATAGACAGGAAGTAGATCAGGCCTCATCAGGCTGGCGTGATGGCTAAAGGATACTGAATTCTTGGGGGTGTTGGAAATGATCTAACAGTGGTCATGGGGTCCACTGCTGAAACACTAAAAGCCACTGAATTCTATACTTTAGGTAGGGTGGGCCACGTCGCGAGTGATTTACCTCTCGATGAGGCTGTTTTTCAAAAGTAGCACCCCACCTGGGAACGGTGGCGCACACCTGTAATCCCAGTAACTCTGGAGGTGGAGGTGGGAGGATCTCAAGTTCGAGACCAGAGGCAGTCAGCGTAACTTAGCGAGACCCTGTCTCAAAAAGTAAAAAAAAAAAAAAAAAAATGGGCTGAGGATGCAGCTCAGTGGTCCAGCACTTGCAAAGCATGCAGGCGCGAGGCCCTGGGTTCAACCCCCAGTACTGCAAAAATAAAATAAAATAAAATAAAAATAAAAAAGTAGCACCCCAATGGAAGACTTTCTCAGAAGAGTTTCAAGTAGCAGTCTAGGGTCAAAGGTGAGTCCTAGCAGGGCCAGGCCATCTTTTTGGTGGGGCCTCCCAGAGTCTGGTGCTCCAGGATGGCCTCCCTTTCCATGCCACTTAGAGGCCCGGTCAGCTTCCCCTCGCCCCAGACCCCTTCCACACCTCACCAACTCCGCCGGGAGGCAGCTCTGGCCTCTGTTCTTCCCTGCTTCCCGGCCCCGTCCTGTACTTGCTGTGAGGCCTGTGGATGTCGTGCAGGGAGACAGAAGTGGCTGCGGGGTCTCCCAAAACACAGAGGCCGATCGGAGCCGAAGATGAAGGAGGCCTTCTGCTAGGTCTGTTTCTCTTGTTGTTGTTAGGTGCCGTCAAGTCGGTGTCCGACTCGTAGCAACCTTCATAGGGTTTTCAATGGCTGACTGTTTCGGGATTGCCTTGGGAGTGGATTGCCAGGTCCTTCTCCCACTTGTTGTTGTTAGGTGCCGTCAAGTCGGTGTCCGACTCATAGCGACCCTCATAGGGTTTCAATGGCTGACTGTTTCGGGATTGCCTTGGGAGTGGATTGCCAGGTCCTTCTCCCACTTGTTGTTGTTAGGTGCCGTCAAGTCGGTATCTGACTCATAGCCACCCTCATAGGGTTTTCAATGGCTGACTGTTTCGGGATTGCCTTGGAAGTGGGTTGCCACGTCCTTCTCCCATTTTGCGGTGCTGGGAATCGAACTCGGGACCTCAGAGACTGCAGCGTGGTGCTCTACCCCCTGAGCCAAATCCCAGCTCCTGTTCCTCTCAACGGCTATTCTTTTTGGGGAGAGCAGCGTTGGTTGTTATTCTGAGGCTTCCAGGTTCTCCACACAGGAGCGTCACCTGCACCACCGTCGCCCATGAGGGCGGTTTCGAGAGTCTCCGACAGCAGCACAGCCAGGGAAGCCTGGTACTTGGCTTCGCCTGCCCGACTCCAGGGGGAGGAAGGGCGCAGACGGCCTCCACAGCCAGGGGCCGCGAATCCCTGGGACTGGCCCACCCAACCTGCTGCCCAGGCCACCAGAGGGGCCACGAGGCTCCTCAGTGTGTCCTGTACATTCTGCCCCTCAGAAGGGCCCAGAGCAGGCACAGGTCGGGGGATCGCATGCCCAGCCCTGACCCCTGCGCTGACCATAGCCTCAGCCACCAGCATCCTTCACAAATAGCCTCCAGGGTCACGTCAGCCTGAACCTCGCTTCCTCAGTCCCTTCGCAGAGCTCAGTGGGTGACAGGAGGGTCCACAGCCCACAAGGACAGCTGGCTGCATGCCAGGGCGACTTGGCCCTCTGCTTCCTGGCAGGGCTACAGGCTCTGCTCGAGGTGGCCCCTGGAGCTGCGGGGCTGTTCCTGACCAGAGACCACCATGGCTTCTAATTCCTTCCTCCTCAAGTTCACGGAGGACACGAATGTGGAGGGAACAGCCCTTCCCTGGCTTGCCCGTCCAAGGACGGGGTGTCCCCATTGTAAACTAGGTGGCTCACATTTCAGTTTGGCAGGGATGTGAAACTGCATCCCCGAGGACACTGTGGAACGCGAGGTGGAGGAATGAGGGCCCGAGGAAACCCCCAGAAAGAGCATCCGAGGAACCGAGGTGCCTTTGGCTTCCCTTTCCGATCGGGGCAGGAGGCATTGGGAGGGGCGGAGGCCCCTCTCTCTGCACTCAGGACGCTGAGGTTCACCTGGGCTGCCACAAGCCCTGAAATGGCATCAAGAGAGCCTGGAGGCCAGTGACACATCAGAGACCTGGCCAGCATGGTCCTCCTCCCCGGAGGACAGGGCAAGCCTCAGTCTACCTGAGGGCACGCTCCCTCCCACCCCTGCACACGTGCCTAGGGACACCCTCACCTCCCGGTGAAGCTCATGGATGTGAAGTAGCATGGATGATGACAGCCCGCCTCCCCTGGTGACACACGTGAGCCCCTGGGGACCCTCTGGGCCTATTCTCAAGTCAGACCTCCCAGGCCTTCTTGTAACCGAAGGTGTTGGCCTCAGTTATGGGGCTGTGGACTCCAGCCAGCCCATCACACCATGGGCCACTAGGCCAAACCGAGACCCAAAAGAAGGAAATTTAGGGAAACTCAGGTGCCATGGGGAGGAGGGGCCACAGGGAGGTGGTGGTACTGCCAGGCGGGAGCCAGTGCCTCCGGGAGACAACGCTGGGCTTCTCTCCGCCCATGACGTGGGCCAGTCATGGCAGTCTGGTTTCTTTGACTGTCGAATGCGAATGAGGCAGGATAGAAAGACAGAGAAATCTGGGGGACATGGAAAGGGAAAGAGCTTTCACCTCAGGATCTCACCAACTGAGAATCGAGAACTTTGGCACAAGAGCTGCGAGGGCCGCCTGCGTAGAGACGTTATTTTTGAGAGACATTTTAAATAATGAAATGTTAAAATAGCAATAAGCTATGCTTGGGGTCAAAATGTATGTAAAGTTTGAGTTTGACCTTGCTGCCCCTCTGTAATTCTGTGCTTCTTTGAGACACGCAACTCCCTCTTGACTCTTTTCTTAAAGCTGTATACAATGCACCTCCTGAACCACCTTATAATCTCATTTTACTAAAGGGAAGTTCCTCCAACAGAAACCCCAAACGAGGGAACTTCTTCTTTCCATCTTATTGGCACCTCCCTAATCCATGATAGAGGGCTTTCTAGGTAGAACTTGAGGCTCATGTCTTACACACTAGGTGACCGGAGCCGGGCTCCCAGGACGGATGTCGCATGGGGTGCACCCTACGTTAAATAAATCTGGAAGGAACATGTGCCCACCTGCTTTCCCCTTCTTTTCCCTCTTGAGGAGCCCACGTCCATGTTTTGGATGCACATTTCTCTGTCTGAGCGCTTGTACTTACTCTAAAGCATGTACATAATAAACGCTGTAACTCTGTTTTGCTCTCTGACTTGTCCTGAAATTCCTTTCTGCAGTGAGGCCAAGGACCTGGCTTTACCCGAGCAGGGGTCCCACTTAGGGGGACGCCTCAGGCTGGGCAGCCCCGCTGAGCGGCATCCCTCTGCTGTACCGCTGGTGGCAGGAATACAGAGAGGTGCCACCTCGCAGTCAGCATTGGCCACCTAGGAGGACATCCCAAAGTCCAGGCCACACCCAGTCCCTCCAGGGTGGGGTCTAGGCATCACCATTCCTTCAGAGCCGTCTGAAATCCAATGGGCAGCCGAAGATCCACTATGCAAACCAACACAGCTGTGACCGCCTGGGCCCCGCCGGAGCATGGCGGGTCAGAGTGCCACGCAAAGGCAGCCCTGTAGGTCCGATGGCCAAGCAGGCCTCAGAGGACTCGGGTGCATGTCTCAGAGAATCATGCCAACCACCTGAGAGGTGCCCATGGCCTGGGCCGCACTACCATGAGGTTCGAAGCTGCCAAGCTCCTGGCCCAGGCACTCGGGACCAATGATGGCGGGTGGACTGACCAGGAACCACCCCCTGCAGGCCCAATCAGCCTTGCCCTCATCCTGCCTGGATGCTGGCCAAGGGGAGGCAGCCCCTAGGGAGCACTGGTCAGCCCTGCCCCAGGGCTAGGCCTCCCCTGCCAGGCTCTGCGTCTGTTTGAGTAGAGGGTTTACCATGCAAAGAAAGAGAAAGTTCTCCACGGCCCACGGGAAGAGCCTTGCTGTCCCAGGTCGGCACACGTGCCCAGCTAGCGCCCATGTTGCCCCCAGATGGAGCAAGGGGCCTCTGGACAGACAGCTCCTCCCAGCCGACAGGAGTGCCATGTTCAAGATGGCAGAACAGAAGAAAGCCTCTCTTCACAGATGTGCCACTCGTAAGACAAAACAAGCCCTTTTGTGCTCCTCTAAGCCACAGCAACGAGGTGGCCACTCGCAGCAGAAAACATGGGTCCCCGAGGACACTCCCGGGGAAAGCTGGGCACCTCTCCCAGGGAGATGAGAATCCGGTCACTGTGCCTTCCAGGGACCTGGGGTCAGGTGGAACAGGAGCATCTCCAGCCCATGGGAAGAACAGAAGACAGGGCCCGGGACAGGGGAGCCCCTGGGCTGGCAGGCCAGCCACGCCCTTTCTCAGGAAACAGCTTCAACCACGTGCACGGATTTTCCCTCCGGGAGCCACTGAGGGAGAGGAGGGAAAGTCTGGGGTCTCTACCTGCTTCACTGTCCATGGGTGGCCCGACAGAGCCTGCGCCAGGCGAGATCGCTCCCAGAACGCTATCCCAGCTGTGAGAAAACCCTCCCAGTCCTTGTTCCCTTGTGAGGGAGAATTTAACAAGGAACGGCAGCAAAGTGAAAGTCAGGCGTCTGTAGAGAAGGGGGAGGAGTGAGTTTATTAAGAGAAATGGAGAAGGTAAGGCTCTGGGACAGACCACAGAGCGGGCTGCTCAAGAGGGAGAGTCGGCAAAGTAGTGTTTTGTTTTGTTTTGTTTTGTTTTGTTTGCAGTAGTGGGGGTTGAACACAGGGCCTCACACCTGCATGCTCGGCAAGTGCTGGACCACTGAGCTGCATCCGCAGCCCAGTTTTTTACTTTTTTGAGACAGGGTCTTGCTAAATTACGCAGACCGCCTCTGGTCTTGAACTTGCGATCCTCCTGCCTCTGCCTCCCGAGCCTCTGGGATAGCATGTGTGCACCACCACGACCGGCTACGGCAACGTAGTGGTTGAAGGTGGTTTTTGTGTGTTTGATTGACTGATTGATTGCTCTATAGATAGTTCTTTGTTCGTTGGGGAGTCCAGATAACATTAGGGTGAGCCCCAGCTCTGGGTGACCCCCATTCTGGGTAATCCAGAGGTAAATGAGTGAGCTGGGGGGCGCAAGACCATGCCACGGAGCACCAGGTTTCAGAGACAACAGAGCAGGGTGACAGGATGGAGTCCAGGGCCTGTGGGGCGGGTCAGAGCCGGCCTCACTGAGGGCTATGGGGCCGCAAGGAGCCAGCCACACCGCCCAGGGAACGCGCTAGGGCAGTGGGACGCTGGGCAGGGGCCCAGAGGCTGGATGGAGTCTTGGTTTCTGGGTGCTGCAGCCCACGTCCCACGCAGGAGCGAGGGAGGGAAGGGTGGAGGCGGTGGGGAGGGCACTGAACGGCAGCTCCCCGTGGGCCCAGAGGCATCTTCGGGGCCCCTGCAGCCCCCGTGCCACCACCCTGCCTGGGGGTGGGGATAGGCCAGGCAGTCACTGCTTTAGGCTCCTTGTATGCCCACAATATGTGGGGGTGCGGGAGGGAAGAGTCAGGGAGAGGCTTCACTCCGGCTCGGGAAGAAGAGCGTCACGCTAGGCAGGGGCGCCTGGCTCTGGTTTCTTCGGTCACCCTTGGAAGCCAACAAGGCCAGGAATGAGAGGCCCGGCCAAGGGAAGGAAGCAAGTGGTTCCTGGCCACTGGCGGGTGTGGGAAGCTTCTCCAGCCCCTCAGAAGGCTGACTCCAGGCCAGAGGCTGGGGTTTCCCACGCAGGGACGGTGATCCCAGGACAGGTGCCCTCTGGGCAAGCCCCCGGCCTCTGCTCCCTCCTGGTGACGCCGGGCCCTTCCCGCCACTCTCCTGGGAAGAGGCCTGGCCGGAGCCCAGGTGGCCTGGGGCTGCGCCTGCAGCTGCACCCTCCTCTGCAGCTGTGTCTGGAGCTGCGGGCCTCTCCCTCCCTGCCACCCCCTGCCTCCTACCAAGCTCCCTTTTCTCCTGGAGGCTGCCCTGGGCCCCTCCCTACCTGGGAGTGGGGTCCCCCTCATGTGTGCACAGAGCCTGTGTCCAGCTCCTCAGTTGTGGGGCTCCCCCTGCCTCCCGCCTTAGGGCCAGGGCCAGGAGCCCCTGTTGTTCTGCCTGCTGGCCTTGAGGCCTGCAGGGAAGATTGGCAACTGTGGAGGCCCCAGGAGTTGCCTCCCTCAATCTGGGACCTGAACCTAGGCCTGGCCAGCCCTGCGATGCCCACAGAACATGGACAGAGCTGAAGGCCAGGAAGCAGCCTCCTGAGAAGCTCCCCCGCCCAGCCCGAGGGTGTCGCCAAGCCAGCTGGTTCTGAGAAAGACTTTGGACGGGCTGGCTGAAGTGACCAGAACGCTATCCCAACTGTGAGAAAATCTTCCCAGTTCTTGTTCCCTTGTGAAGGAGAATTTAACACGGAATGGCGGCAAAGTGAAAGCCAGGTGTCTGTAGACAGAGGAATGAGTTTATTGTGAGAAATGGAAAAGGTAAGGCTCTGACACAGACCACAGAGAGGGCTGCTCAAGAGAGAGAGTCGGCAACGTAGTGGTTGAAGGCGGTGTTTGTGTGTTTGTCTGACTGATTGATTGTTCCACAGATAGTTCCTTGTTCGTTGGGGAGTCCAGATAACATTGGGGTGATGTCACTGGAGGTGCAGCAGAGAGGTGCAGCTCCTTGTGACTGCCTAGGCTCTAGGTGGGACCTCTGCTCAGGGAAAGCCAGGCCCTGAATATCACAGAAAAGAATTTCAGGAAGAGTGAGAGAGTGAAACAAAGTTACAGGGTTTATTAAGTGCACCCTTTAGAAGAAGAGCGGGCGGTCAGAGAGACAGAGGTGCACCTCTGAGGGATGTGGGCTTCACTAGAGAGAACAGGAGGAAAGAAGCACAGGGCACGTGCTCCTTCCAGTTTTATTTAACCTAGGCCACCTGTTAAGGTCAGTGGAATCCCCTTAGAGTTTGCTTTGGGGGACTTATGAGGAGTTCCTTGGCCTCTTTGGTTTTCCTCTACTGGTTGTACCATTTGCTGAGCTGAGTCAGGGTCCCGCTGACCATGTGGCTTCCCTTGGAAGCACCTGGGAGGACATCGCCCTCTGTAATGACTCCCCTCTTTGCAGAAAGTGCATTGGCCAGAGCCTCCTCTGGGGACTCCACGGCTTCTCTGATAGGTGGTGGGTGACCTACCAGAGTTGTCGGGCCCTTTTGAGGAGTTCCGTCATTTCCTGAATTTTGTCTGACCTGGGGGCAATGGCCAAAATATTGGTTCTCTCCTTAGCCTCATTATCCTGATTGGCTTTGGCTTCCAACTTTTGGTTGTTGAATACCCAGAAGGCCAGTATTACTAGTGTTTAAGAAGAAGAAATGGATTTTAATTTTAACTTCAGTATGGCATTTAGCTGTAGCTTAAAAACATAGCAACTTTAACTCTCAGGTGTACATTTTAGTCACACCTACACGGTATTAAATATTTTGTGATACCCTGAGATAATAGTTGCTCACTTAACTATAGTCATAAGGTAGTCATATAAAAGACTTTAAAACAGATACCTACATAAATCTTGATTTGAATAAGACTCAATTTCATAAATAGTTAAAAGGTTGACAAAGTCACTACCAAGAACAAATGAACAAATAGTCATCTTGACAGAGGATAAAATCTTTGTTTCTTTAAGCCAGGTTTTTCTAACTGTTATTAAGAGCAGATAAATACTTAAGAAAGCCTTATCATTTTAAACATAGAAGCTTTAACCATGGCCCACCTAATTTTGTTCTCCCACTGTCCCTGTAAGTTTTATCCTCCACAAATTTTTGCAATATATTCAGGCTACCTGCACCCTCTTGGCCTCTTGGCCCTCACCCGCCCATCCCATCTTGGAACAAGGCTTTACTTGAGTACAGCGTCTTATTTTACCATACCAAGTCTTCTCTTATCTGAGAGCATTTCCTTTAACCTCATATCTCTCCTTCCCCCCTCACCAGGTTTATGGGGAGGTGCAGTTTGCTCCCCTGTGTACCTCTGCTTTTGGATTCCCCTGGTTTCGTTTGGGCTTTTTCCTTAACGCCATGGAAATCTAGACTTGGAGTCTCTCTGACCATTCTCCATTTTATGAAATAGGTCTAGCTGGAGGAGGGTGTCCATGCTTAAACTTGCAATTTCATTGGAGAGTCTCTCATTGCCTGGACAAGAGAGGGAGGCTGAGCTTATCTCAGCGTCCTGAGGTCCGTGTTCGAGGCCGGCTTTGGCCACTCCTGCTAGGCGCTTTCTGTTTCCCCGGGAATTCAGGGCAAAGTCCCCCAAGGGATTTTCTCCAGAGTCAGCTATGTCCCCAGGAGAAAGCCATTTTCCAAGGTGTACCTGGATCTCGCAGGCCTGCCATGTCCTATCAGGCAGCCATTTCCTGCTGGGGACTCTAAGGCTCTGACCCCCTAAAGGTTGCCTGGGGGCATCTTGGCATCCCAAGATCCATGCTTTGGATTTGGCTCTTGTGGACCCAGACCCCTCCTATCCTCTCTAAGGTTTAACATCCAGAGTTCAGGGAGAAATTCTTTATCCTTACCTAGGCTTTAATGAGAATTTCCGGTGGCAATGGCAGCCTGGAGGGAAGAGCTATGGGGCTGCGCGGTGATGGCAGGGTGGTGGGAGCCCAATGCCTGTGTGCGCCTCGTCCTGTGTCTTTTCCGCCGTGTGCCGCCTGTTACCCTGGAAGGCACCGGAGTGCAACAAGGAAGTGGAAAACAGGAAGCATCTTTCGTGCTCTATGGGCCAAAGAACGGGAGATGCCCCAGAAATCAAGCCGCCAAAGACAATTAGTTCTTGCCTTAGTGGCCTGGTGCAATTCCCACCATTTAATGATAGAAGTGGCAGGCGTGTGTGTATGTGTGTGTGTGTGTGTGTGTGTGTCTGTGTCTGTGTCTGTGTAGTATTGTACATCCAGTCCATGATACAGCTGGCATGGGGCTGTAGTATTTTTATGTGTCCCTTTTTGAAGTTCTCTAAGACATGGAGCTGTTAGTTGGAGAGTGGAGTCCCCCAATTTGAGTCTCATACTGCCAGAAAGGAGACCCCCATGTTGCAGTTTTGAGAGAACTTCCTTAGAAGTTCCTTCCTTAGAAGGAAGAAGAGCTGCGCATGAGGAACTTGCCTACTTCCCCTCTTTTCAGAAAAGAGTTCCAGTTGGAGAAGAGCATTGTATCATTTCTCAGAGGAGAGAAAAAGCACAGGGTACAGCGGCCCCTCTCGCCAGACATGTTTGCCTTCTAGAACCTCTGACCCTCAGATAAGGGATAAGATTCCTCCTCCCTCATTGAGATGACCACGTTTGCGCTGCAAGGCAGGACCGTGGATAAGGGACTGCATGTCCTCTTGCCTTATCATGAGTACCTGCCGATAAGGGACTAGCATCTGAATTCCCATCTGCCTCTACACTTACGGTGACTTTGCTCTGAGAGCACCCGTCCATGTGCCCAGGGAATAGGAGTAGCTAGCCTTTTCCTTGCTTTTGAATGATGGTGCCGGAGATGAATAGTGGACCTACAATGGACTGCTAACAGATCTGTCCTAGAAGCAGCGCAACCAGAGTGCCCTTTGGAAGAAAGGATGGCCAGACTGTGTCTTACATATTTTGGACATGTAGTCAAGAGGGACCAATCTCTGGAGAAGGACTTCATGTTTGGAATAGTGATAGGTCAATGAAAAAAGGGAAGACCTTCAACTAGATGGATTGACACAGTGGCTGCAACAATGGGCTTAACCATAAAAAAGTTCATGTGTCTATCACAGAGTGGAGGAGTATTTTGTTCTGCTATACATAGGGTCGCCATGAGTCAGACCTGACTCGATGGCATCTAGGTAGGAACAGCCTGTTCCTACCCTTGATTCTGACTTGGGGTGTCTTTCTCTTGGGATAATCATCTAATGAGGCAAATGGGCATATGACTACTCTCTTTCCTGAGTGCCTAATAAGTTTGGTAAAGGACATACTGAAAGGTAGAGGGCAATTGGGCAAGGTCATTAATATCAGAACGATTAACAGCAGGTGGATTGGAAGGGCCTGAGCAGGGAGTTTTTTTAGCCTGTTTATTTTGGCCTCCAGGTATAGAGTTGCTTATCTTGTTTCCTCAGAATCCCAAGTATCCACATAGGTTTTAGTTGCTCTAAGATAAATTGTGCCTGCAGCCATAGCCCTGTGGCATCCAATCCCGTCAGATCTTGGAAGTTAAGCAGGGTTGGGCCTGGTTAGTACTTGGATGGGAGGCCACCAGGGAACACCAGGTACTGTAGGCTTGGGAGATGGACCTAGAAACCCATTCCCCAAAATCAATCCACCATTGAAAACCCTACGAACAGCAGAGAAGCGCTGAGAATAGTGTTTTGCCTGTTGTATGTATGGTCACTATGAGTTGGATACCAACTCCACAGTACCTAACAGCAATAACAAGGTAAATCGTAAAAGGTTTAAGGGCTCTGGCTCTGGTAAAAGAGAAGGGGAAGGGTTATCAATTAAATCCATAGCTCTAATAGCTATTATTTTTTAAATCCATCTATGTAGGTTAGAAGGAATAGACAAAATAGCCAAAGCTATAAGCAAACATATTGGCTCTTGGGGATTTATGTGTGCCTCCCAAAGGTGTTTAGGGAAGCAATAAACAGTCCAAGAAAGGGGATCCAACCCAATGTATAAATTATTGAACAATATCATTAATATCACATGCAAATAAAATTTTGCTAAAGATCATTCAAAAGTGACTGCAGCAGTATATAGACAGGGAACTGCCAGAAAATCAAGCCTGGTTCAGAAAAGGGCATGGAACCAGGGACATCACTGCTGATGTCAGATAGATATTAGCTGAAAGCAGAGAATACCAAAAAGATGTCTATCTGTATTTATTGAGTATGCAAAGGCATTTGACTGTGTGAATCATAACAAATTATGGATAATGTTGCAAAGAATGGGAATACTAGAACATTTAATTGTACTCACAAAGAATCTGTACATGGACCAGGAGGCAGTTGAACAGAGCAAGGAAACATTGCCTGGCTTAAAGTTTGGAAAGGTGTGTGTCAGGGCTATACCCTTTTACTGTACCTCTTCAATATTTGTGCTGAGCAAATAATCCTAGAAGCTGGATTTTATGAAGAAAAATGTAGCATCAGGATTGGAGGGAAATTCATTAATAACCTGCATTAAGTAGATGACACATTTTTCTTGCTGAAACTGAAGAGGGTGTGACACATTTACCAATGAAGATCAAAGAACACAACCTTCAGTATGGATTGAGCCTCAGCATCAAGAAAACAAAAATCCTTATAACTGGGCCAGCTAGCAACTTCATGATAAATGGAGAAAAGATTGAGATTGTCCAAGATTTTGCTTTACTTGGTTCTACAATCAACACCCACGGAAGTAGCAGTCAAGAAATCAAAAGACACACTGTATTAAGAAAACCTGTTGCAAAAGATTTCTTTCAAATTTTGAAAAGTAAAGATGTCACATTGAAGACAAAGGTGTGCCTGACTCATGCCATGATATTTTCAGTTGCATCACATGGTTGTTAAAGCTGGATATTGAATAAGAGAGACAGGAGAAGAATTGATGCTTTTGAATTACAGCGCTAGAGAGGAATATTGAATATACTACAGACTACCAAAAGAACAAATAGACCCATCCTAGAAGTGTACCAGAGTGCTCCTTAGAAGCAAGGATAGCTAAACTGAGCCTTACGTATTTTGGACATGTTGTCAGGAGGGACCAATCCCTGGAGAAAGGCATCATGTTTGAAAGAGTGGCATGTCAATAAAAAAAGGGAAGACTCTCAGCTAGATAGATTGATACAGTGGCTACAACAATGGGCTTAAACATAAAAAAGATCATGTGCACGGCCCAGTGTCCGGGAGGGTTTGTTTGTGATGTATGTAGGTTGCTATGAGTTAGACCCAATTTGACAGCACCTAACAGCACAGGAAGCCTAGTCAGGAAAGGGAAAATTTTGAATCCTTGCTGCCAGTAAGATTCAAACAAGGTTGATGTGAGCACAGATCGTAGTATTTGGAGACAAGCATTTAATTAGGAAAGTGAAAGTAGGTTCCCCAATAGTTTTCTGGGAGATAGGTGGAGCAAGGGAGAGGGAAGAAAGAGACAGTTGAGATCTAGCCAGGGATGTTGCCATGTTAGGGCAAGACTGGCAAAGAGAGTCATACAAGCAGTTTAGTGAAGGATTTCAATCATTTCTACAGTGTTTTGGATCCAGAATGTGGTGACCAGCTCCTTTGGCTGTCACCCCAAAGGGAGTTCACCTCAGTAGTGCGGTGAGTGCGGCAGCGATGTAGCTCAGTGTTGCCACCTCGCCTGAGGAGTTTCCCCAGTTGAGACTTCTACTCAGGTGAAGCGCTTGGCTTTGTCACAGAAAATAACTTCAGGAGGAGTCAGAGAGTGAGACAAAGTTGCAGAGTTTATCAAGTTCCTGCTTTAGAGTAAGTCTGGATGCTCAGGGAGAGTAAGTGTCCAGTCTTGGGTAGCTCTCTTGTAGGAAAGAGAGTGACTTGGAACCTCTGTGGATCGGTCTTTACTGAGCTGTTCTCCAGAAGGCCAGATTCGTTGCATCAAACCCAGCAGCAGGGTCTGTAAAATGGGAAGCCCTATTCTTCAGCGCCACAAATTCTTCAGCACCGAAAGCACTCATGGAAAGCTGAAGGGTTTCGGGTGGGATGAGGGAGCCTGGGGGGATGGAAAGTGCACCTTGCGCCCTCATAGGCTGAAAACGTCCCGTCTTTCCTTCCCACGCCTTTGAGCCCCACCAAGGGCAGCCTTGGCCAGAAGCTGTGGGTTGCCAGAAGAGAAATGCCTGTCCACGGGAGAGCCTGGTTTAGGAAGGAAAGGGAACGGGATGGGTTACCTCTAGACCTGGGCACCCCTTTCCATCCCTCGGGGATAAAGGGGCTCCAGGAAGAAGCAAGGGAGCCTCAGCTGCACCAGGGAGTAACCAGACCAGCAGTGTCAGCTGCCCAGAGCATTCTGGCAGGGTCCTGGAAAAGACTGGAAGTCTGTGCCCGCAAGGGAGAGCAAAGGAAGAAGATACTTAGAAACACGGAGGAGTTCTGAGAGGAAACTCAAGGACACATCAGCCACGGTACCCGAAGTGATCTGAAAAGTGGCACCAACAATACCGTGGGAAAATTGTCCTCGGTTCTCGTTCCCTTGTCAAGGAGAACTTAACAGGAAATGACGGCGAAGCAGAGTCAAGAGTCAGTTTGTAAAGGAGAAAGAAGTGAGTTTATCAGGAGAAACGAGAATGATTATGCTCTGAGACAGAGCAGGCTGCTTGAGAGGGAGGGGCCGCAAGGTAGCGGTTGACGTGGGATTTTTCCAGACAGTTGCTTATTCACTGGGGAGTCCAGATAACATTAGGGTGAGGCTAGCTAAGTTGGGGGCTGGGATTTAGCTCAGTCGGTAGAGCTGCGCTGCAGTCTCTGAGGTCCCGAGTTCCATTCCCAGCACCGCAAAAATGGGAGAAGGACCTGGCAATCCACTCCCAAGGCAATCCCGAAACAGCTAGCCATTGAAAACCCTATGAGGGTCGCTATGAGTCAGATACCGACTCGACGGCACCTAACAACAACAACAACAAGCTCAGTTGGTAGAGTCTGCAGTCTCTGAGGTCCCAGGTTCGATTCCCAGTACCACAAAATGGGAGAACAACATGGCAACCCACTCCTGAGGCAATCCTGAAATAGTCAACCATTGAAAACCCTACGAGGGGGCCAGGCATGGTGGCGCTCGCCTATAATCCCAGCGGCTCGGGAGGCGGAGGCGGGAGGATCGCAAGTTCGAGACCAGAGGCAGTCTGCGTAACTTAGTGAGACCCTGTCTCAAAAAGTAAAAAAAAAAAAAAAAAAAAAAAGGGCTGAGGTGCAGCTCAGTGGTCCAGCACTTGCAGAGCATGCAGGTGCGAGGCCCTGGGTTCAACCCCCACTACCGCAAAAAAAAAAAAAAAAAAAAAAACTCTACGAGGGTCGCCATGAGTCAGACATGACTTGATAGCACCTGTAACAAGTGTAGAAAAGGTTTTCTTGAGATTCTTTGTTGGATATGGATAGCGCACGAGCCTCTTTATGGTCTCTTTTGCAACAGTTCCTCGTGGCTACTGATAAGCTTCCTGTATCGGGCTCCGTGTGCTCTTGCTCCCTGGGGGCGCTCCTTCCTGATTGCTGCCCAGCATCACTTGCAAGGCCACTTGCGGCCCCTCACCCAGTGACCACAGACCTTGGCTGCAGAGAGGAGACAGGCGTGGGACAGAGGCTGTTGGCCCTAATGTCCTGTTCTGCAGGAGCCACAGAGAGCCCTGGGGAGGACACTGCCATAGGCCGGGGGCTGCAGGCCAGGGAAGTCAGGCATGCCGAGCGTTCAGCCTGCAGCCTGCCCTCCCAGGAGTCCACGCAGGCCTTGCAGTGGAGCAGAGAGCCTTAGTGGAATCAGATCTTCAAAGGAAAGGAACGATGATGCTCAAGGTACCCAGGCCAGGCTCCACGACCCTCGGCCCCGCGGTGGCCTTCTCACTCCCCACGTTTTCTGGTTGGCCTGGGGTGGAGCCTCTTCTGCTGCTCACCCAGCTGGAAGCGGGACTCCATCCAGTCCTGGCTGTCCTGCCCAGCACCCCAGGGTCCCTAGGCTTTTGCTTCCAGCAGCGTGGCAGAGATGTAGCTCAGTGTTGCCACCTCACCTGAGGAGTTTCCCCACTTGAGACTTCTGCTCAGGTGAAGCGCTTGGCTTTGTCCCAGAAAATAACTTCGGGAGGAGTCAGAGAGTGAGACAAAGTTGCAGAGTTAATCAAGTTCCTGCTTTAGAGTAAGTCTGGATGCTCAGGGAGTAAGTGACATACATATCCAAGACAAGAACGCAGGCTTCTCAAGAGGCAGAAGAGCCTTTAGACATTGCTACAATGCATAGACATCCCCTTGGTGGCTTTAAAAGGCAGGTTTAGGGAGGGGTCACTGAGGTGAGTTTACAGAAAGGCACAACAAGGGAGTTGTCTAGGCATAATGTGGTCCTTAATCCCTTCTGTGGCTGGGATTTAGCTCAGTTGGTAGAGCGCTGTGCTGCAGTCTCTGATGTCCTGGGTTCAATTCCCAGCACTGCAAAAATGGGAGAAGGACCTGGCAATCCACTCCCAAGGCAATCCCGAAACAGTCAGCCATTGAAAACCCTATGAGGGTCGCTATGAATCAGATACTGACTCGACAGCACCTAACAACAACAACAATCCCTTCTGTGAGATTAGGTTAAGCTAGGAGGCTTCGGGGCTGGGATTTAGCTCAGTTGGTAGAGCATTGCACTGCAGTCTCTGAGGTCCCGAGTTTGATTCCCAGCACTGCAAAATGGGAGAAGGATGTGGCAACCCACTCCCAAGGCAATCCTGAAACAATCTGCCATTGAAAACTCTATGAGGGTCGCTATGAGTTGGACCTGACTCAACGGCACCTAACAACAACAAAGGAGGCTTCCTGTATTTTGACCCCAAGCATAGCGTACTGCTATTTGAACATTTTTATGATTTAATGTCTCTCAAAAACAATGTGTCTATGCAGGCAGTCCTTACAGAAGTTTTCTTAGCAGTGGTGTCAATGTCCTTGAATTTCAGCTGGTGGAATTCAAACCAGATCCCAAACTGAAGGTTCTTTCCTTTTCCATGTCTCTCAAATTCTCCCTGTTTTTCTCTCCTGCCTCATTCAGACCCTGAACTCTTGGCCTGGGTCTGGAATAATCTCCCTCTGCCTAACCCCTCTGTCCCCCTGGCCCCTCAGGCTGGGGATGAGAGCCCCCATGCCTCCCTCTAGGACCTTCAGCTTTATCCCCCGAATACCTGCTGAGCCACCTCCACTGTGGCATGGGCTCCCAGGCATGCTGCCTGCCTGCGCTCCCTCTGGCCTGGCCAGCTGTCTCCACCTGTTCTTTTCCTGGGAAGCTAGGTCAGGAGGGGCTCCCTTCATTATCCTCAAAGGCCATGACCTGTAGCTGTCCTGGGGACCTGAGCACTCAACCCAGAGCAGCTCTGACTCAGCAAACAGCTCCAGGAGCTTCTGTGAGGGACTGAAGGGCGTGACACTAGGTTTGGCCCCCACACTGGGTCCTTTTCACTGTCAGAATTGTGGAACCAGGCAAGATCCAGCGCCCTTGAGCAGGGAGGGAGACTTTTATTATTGGCCAAAAATAGAAGTACGAGATGAACTTGAAAAGCAAGTTCTCAACCCTTGGGGGTCAAGAGGTTACAGATAAAGAGTAAAAGAGGTCACAGCTAGGTGTGGTGGGCACACACCTGACATCCTAGCACCTGGGAGGCCGAGCAAGGAGAATCTCAATTTTGAGGCCAGGCTAGGTTATATAACCAGATCTTGCCTCAAAAATAAAAAATACATACATAAATACATACATAGAACAAACGAGGCCTGCAGCCGTAGCCCTGTGGCATCCGATCCTGTCAGATTCTCGGAAGCTAAGCAGGGTTGGGCCTGGTTAGTACTTGGACGGGAGACCACCTGGGAAGACCAGGTGCTGTAGGCTTCGGAGATGGACCCGGCAACCCACTCCCCCAAAAAACAATCTGCCATCGAAAATTCTGTGAACAGCAGAGAAGCACTGACAAGTGTTTCACCTGTTGTACACAGGGTCACTATGAGTCGGATACTGACTCGACAGCACCTAATAACAACAACAACAACAACAACAACAAGAACAAATGAGAGGGGATAGGCTAATGAAGAGGAGGAATATTGAAGCCTTTCTGGGAATGAGCAGAGATTTTCTGGGAATTTGGGCGCTGTCTCTTCCTTTTATGTTTCTTTCCAGTCATAGGCACAGCAATTGTCAGCTGTCATGGAACTGGAAGGTGTGGCTTTAGCATGCAGATGGCTCATGAGGAAGTTAGCCATGGTCTGGTGGTTTCTGTGGCAGCCATCTTAGACCCCTTTGGTCCCAGCCAACCCACCTGAGTGGGCACTTCTGGCCTACAGGTATCTAGTCATCAAAGATAACCAAGATTAAGGCTGGACAGAAATTGAGCGAGGTCACCTAGGCAGCACTCAGGGTAACAGGCACCCCAAGACTCCTAGTACTTGGGGTTCACATTTGTCTCCTGAGAAGAGCTGGATCAAGGGACCCTAGAGACAAGTTTTGGCCTCTGTACAGACCTGCTCACAGGGGTCCCCACAGAAACACATGGGCAGATGTCACCATGAGGCTCGCCCGTCCACTGGGCAGCTTAAGTGTAACCCCAGCCGGCATTTTTGCCTCCCTAAGCCTGGGCACACATTTGGTTAGGGAGTGGTATCTAGCCCCCGCTCCTAGTAATGGAGGCAGCCCCAGTAAGCCCAGCCTCTGCTGTGGTCCATGGTTCACTGCTGTGAACAAAGACGGAGGCATTATTTTTTTTTTAATTTATTTACTTATGTCTTTATATATTTATTTATTTATTGGTACTGAGGGGCTGAACCCAGGGCCTGGTGCACACTTTGCAAGCACCCTGCTACTGAGATGCACATCCACCCTTGTTTTATTTTTTATTTTGAGACAGGGCCTCACCAAATTATGGAGGCTGCCTCTTGGCCTTGAACTTGCGATCCTCCTGCCTCAGCCTCCCAAGTCGCTGGGATTCCAGGCACACATCACCACGCCTGGCTAAAAGCCATTACAAGAAAACCACAGAAAAGTGCCTCTTACGAACACAGAAAATGCTCAGCAATACACTCATATCAGCAAATTGGATCCAAGACGGTACAAAGTGATAATACTTCATGATCATGTGGGATTTATCCTCGGAATGCAAGGCTGGTTCCTTTTCAAAAATCAATGTAATTCACCATGTCAGCACACTAAAGACACACACCGTCATCTCAACAGGTGCAGAAAAAAACACCTTAACCCAATGCAACACCTGTGCATGGTCAAAACTCCGAGCAAAGGAAGCCTCCTCAACCTCACAAAAGACATCCACAAGATGTCACAGCCCGCATCCTTCTTAGTAGTGGCACCTGCATGCTTCCTCTAAGACTGGGAACAAGGCAAGAAAAGCCACTCTGCCCTCACCTACTCAGCCATGTCAGGAGTCTTAGTGAAACAAGGAGAGGAAGAGACATAGGAAGCATAATGATTAGAAAGGAAGATAAACCATCTCTGTTTGATGATGACACCATTGTCTGGACAGTCATGGTCTTCAGAAAATCCCAAGGGGAGCTGCCGTGTGCCTCGTTGGAAAAACACTTGCTTAGCACGCATCAGGCCCCAGGTTCAATTCTCAGCATTGCAAATCCCAAGGACCAAATAAGTGAGTTTCGTAAGGTCAAGGATGCACGGCCAATACTCGAAAGTCGATCATACCGCTACACACAGCCTGGTCTGTGAGTGTTGCATCCGAGGATTCAACCTACTGCATACTGAATATTTTTAGAAACTGTGTCTGTGCTGAACATGTACAACATTTACTAAGGGCACTAGAAATGGATTTAGAATTTCATCAACTCCCTCCTTGGCACTTATCGAGGTAAGATTTTCTTCTTTGACCACCTGTGGCTTATAAATTGCTTGGAATTAAACTGTCTTTGCATTGCTAGGATAAACCCCGTTGGATATCCCAGGCTGTTCTTTTCATTTTTTCTTCTTCTCCTTCCTTTTCTTCCTCCTTCCTCCTCTTCCTCTTCCCCTTGCCTCCTCCTTCTCTTCCCCTGCTTCCTCCCTACCCTCTTCTTCCTCCTTCCTTCCTTCCTTCCTTCTTCCTTCTCCCTTCTTCCTTCCTCTTCAGACAAGGTCTCACATGTAGCCCTGGGTGGCCTGGAACTCACTGGGTGCGCTAGGCTGGCCTTTAGCTTCAGGCAATGCTCCTGCCTCTGCCTCTCTAGTGCTGGGATTACAGGCGTGCACCACTACACCCAGCTCTTTTCATTTCTTCTTGCATTTGATTTGATAATGTTCTGTTTATGATTTTTGCATCTGAATGGTCTGTAATCTTCTCTTTTGAATCAGTTCCTATCTCTTGGACAAGGTTCTGTAGCTTCGAAACGTATATCTAACAGTATCTAGTCTTTTTATCAGAAAAGTTTAGATAGTTTGAGAATTGCTTATGCTGTAAATGTTTGAAAGGTAGGGCCTTTATTCAAAGGTAATTCCTAGATAAGATTTCCTAAAGTCTTCCATTCTTATTGGGCTTTTTAGTCTTTTGCGTATTGCTTGAAGCCATTTTGTTACCTTATATTTTTATAAAATTATTTCTATTGGGATTTCATAGTTTAGCTGCAGGTCTATTGTGATTATATTTTGCTTATGTTTATTTTCTTTCATCCTTTGGATTTTATTTCCTATAGATTTCTTGTTTTGTTTGCTTGTTTGTTTTGTTTGCCTCCACCTCCCAAGGACTGGGATTACAGGCATGCACCACCACGCCCAGGCTGCCATAGACTTCTTTATTTATTGCTATTACCCCACCCCCAAAGGTCAGCAGTTGGGTATATTGATCAATTTTGACTATTTTTCCGATTTTTAAGTATCTATTTAAAATAATCAGTTGTCTTTATGTTTGTTTGGCATCATGCTTTTTAGCTACTGTCGTTGAATACTTCATAAATAACCAATTGACTCTGTGAAGAGTTTTTAACACATCTCAGAATTTTAACAATCAATTTTACATTTTTAAACAAGTAGTGTTTTAATTTTCATTCCTTCTTACACACTCTGTGATCGTGGTTGGAGGATTTGTTTTACATCCTCGTTGCCGGGAGGGGGGTGTCTGCGTGAGCTGCAGGAGCGACACAGCAAGGCAGTGAGGAGTGGCCACGGGCTGCTGTGGGCCGTCTGGCTCATCCTGGGCTGCAGCAGCCCACTGGGTCCCCACATCCCACACTGTGGGTGCCACTGTCCACGGCTTGTCATGGGAAGGAACAGGCGTACATCTTTGCCAGCCCGAGCTGGTTAAGGGTAGCTGTCACGGGGTTGTACACGTCTAGTTATTTCACTGAGGTGAAAAAAATGTGATCTCAACAAAACTTTTCTTGGGGGAATTCTGGAAGACTCATGAAGCCAGGTATCTGGACAATTTTTATAAAGTTTTATACACGCTTGCAAAATAAAAGCACATTCTTCATACGACACACAACATTTTATGGAGTGAGTTGTCCAGTCTTGTTACTTAAAAAAGTCATCTGCATCTGTCCCACGCTGCCGTCGCCACCTCCTACCACACGTGCGTTTCTGGAGTGTGTCTCCATACTCAAAAGTTTTGCTGTATATACTTTGATATTCTCTTTGATATTCAAGGTGTCGTCTTCTGTCCCTCCTTGCCGCTGGGTCCCTTCTCATCTCCCCCTGCTTACTCCCCTCTCTGCCTCCCCCTCCAGAGAACTCACAGCACGGATTTCTAGACTTTCCTCAGGGCCCCTTGGCACAGCAGACCCCAACCTTTTTGGCATCAGGGACTCGTTTCATGGAAGGCAGTTTTTGCACAGACGGAGGCAGAGCTTAGGCAGTAATGTGAGCGATGGAGAGCGGCTGTAAATACAGATGAAATTCTCTCCCTTGTCCGCTGCTCACCTCCGGCTGTGCAGCCCGGTCCCTAACAGGCCACAGACCACGGTTGAGACTCTTGCCTTAGCAGATTGTCTCCAAAGATCTGTTCTAACCTAACCTAGTCAGCAGAATGGGCTGGGGTTTAGCTCACTGGGAGTGCTACTCTGCGCTCCCTGAGGCCCTGGGTTCCATCCCCAGCACTGCAAAAATGGGATAAGGACCCAGAAGCCCACACATGAAACAATCAGCCATTGAAAACCCTATGACTAGCAGAGAAGCGCGGACATAGTGCCAGGCACGGCGCAGCGCCAGGGAGTGCTCTGTTCCATTGTATTTATCGGGTCACTATGAGTCAGACTGGACTTGACGGCACCTAACGGCAATCAGCAGAATGATATTTCATTTCCCTTATACTGGACACTTTTACGAGCTCTGTGGCATGTGGGGGAAGGGGAGACTTACGGGGCATGAGGGGTGTGTGTGTGTGTGTGTGTGGGTTTGTGCACCTGTGCACGCCGGTGCCTGCGGTGTGTGGTGTGTGTGCACACTTGTGTGCCCCTGAGGGGGGACCCCTTGGCCCTGTTTACCTGAGGTAGGGTGTGTGGGTCTGCTTCCCTCCCCTGGTGTCCACTTGGGGTTCACGGGGCTGGTTTACTCCCCACCCCGGCTGGATGGTGGCCTGGGAGGAGCCATTCCTGGTCACCTGGTCCACATCCAGAATGGCTCTTCTCCCTTCCAAATGTCCTTGCCGGAGCCCCTGCACTGAGAGCCAGGTCGCCCCACGCCCTTGGACCCCTCCCTTCTGCCTCGCAGGTGCTCCCTCCCGCCTGGTCTGCAGTGCCCTTCCGGGGGGTGCTTCTGAGCAGGAGTCTCTATCTTGGGGTCTTGACCAGGAGGCCACTCCATTCCCAAGACACCCCCTGACCCCCAGGAGCAGAGGGGCCACCAGTTCCATGAGCCACAGATGTCTGCCAGCCTCCAGGCTGTCTGAGATTCCTGTGACGGCCCAGGAGACGTGGCAGGTCCTGCTCGTTCGCTAGTTTGGGCGTTTTGAGACAGTCTCAGTGTAGCCCAGGCTGGCCCGGAACTCACATCCATCCTCCTGCTTCGGCCTCCCAGTGCTGCGTGCTGAGAGTACCACCACTCCCGGCCAATCCCTGGTTTTGACAGGCATGTTTCCTCCATCTTCAGGGCATCCCGGTGGCGATCCAAAGACGAAGTCTACCGCAGTGGAGGCTGGCCGGGCGTCTTAAGTGGAAACCATTTACTATGTGATTTAGAAGTTAACGAAAAACAGCATAATGCTCTTATTCTAGAAAACAGCTTTTAACAAATCTTTCTGTTCTTCCTTACTTCATTAAAGCCAGACTTAGGAGACAGAAAAAAAGGGCAAGATCAACAAGGTATAATTTACCACTTTTACCTATCCTGTGAAGAAATTTTCTCTAAATATAACAGCCACCTAACACTTGAAGCAGAGTAACAAACAAGGGACAGTTCCCAGTGCTGTGACCTCGGGGTGGACGTGGGCAAGTAGTTTTTCTTTATGGCTCCATTCTGAGAAACAGGTGCAGGAGCAGACACTCCTGAGAAGGTGAAGAAGGCGAGGAAGGTGAAGAAGGGGCACCCACGCAGGGCTGGTGCAACCTGGGCGCGGCGGCCGTGACCATGTCAGGCATCCCACCAGTCGCGGAGAGAGTGAGAGGCCAGCCTGAGCTATACAGTGAGACCTTGTCAAAAACAAAACAAAACAAAACACAACACAACAACAGAAACAAACCCACAAGAGCTGGGTGCAAGTCGCTTGCAGAGCCAGGCAGGCCCACTGAGCCTCTGCCCATGGCCTTGGTCTGTCTGAGGAACCCAAACCACATGTGGCTGCCACGGAAGCACAGCGCCAGGGCTTCTAAGAACCTGTTAGGATGGGATCTCAGGCTGCCTCATGTGGCCCACCTGCCCCAACTCCTGGACAGTTCAGTCTCTGCCCCTTGCAAAGCCTCCTCTTGCAAGGGACACATGGCCCAGCTCTGGCAGAGCCACAGCCCTCTGCCCTGCCCTCTGCCCTGGGTCTGCACCTGGCTGCATGTGTATGTGTGCAAGCTGATGTGCACAATGCATGAAGCAGTGTGTACACAGAAGCACACACACATGTAACTGCACGTCTGCACACGTGTCCCACGTGCACACACGTGTCCCACAAATGCACATCGCACGCGGTGAGCACTCGCACCCGCCAGCTCTCCTTAGGTCCTGCTACCCTCCCTGGCCCTGCAGACACTTCCCAGGAGGGGCCCTGCGTGCTGGCTTGTCCTGTGACCTGCCACAGAAGCCGCTCCAGCGCCAAGTCCGCTGGGCAACCTCACCAAGTAAGTGCTGCTGGGGAGAGGCTGGCCCAGGGACAGGCTGGGTGGCACCTTCAGCATTCAGCAGCAGGGCTGGCCGGAGCAGGGGGGCCAGAGGAGTGGAGGGTGGGGGCCACAAGGTGGGGGGGGGTCCAGGTGGGGGGTGGCCCCCAGTGTGACCATGAACCCCTGGGGGGCCAGGGCCTTGGGCACAATAGCCCTGCAGGAGGTGAAGGTCAGGCCACATTCCTTGTTGAAGCTGGAATTCTGACATCAGATTTTCCATGATTGCATGTGGGGGAGGAGCTGGCCGGGAGCCAGGAGGGCCCTGTGGCTGCTGGGGGCGGGGCAGAGCGGCAGAGGCTGAACTGGGCTCCGCAGACTCAAGGGCCAGGCCAGGAGGGCTCTGCAGCTGCTCCGTGCCGCCTGGACCCAACTACCTGGTTCATTTCCCACCCCGCACCCATGGCAGCAGCCGCAGCAGCAGTGACAACTTTCTCATCCCAGCCCGGCCTTGCTGAGTCACATGGGGGCTGGGTTAGGGAAGTCTAAAAATAGCTGGCGGCTTGCTGGGCCAGCGTGGGAGTTATAATTAGGGCAGGACAGAGCTGTCCTCCTGGGCCGGCCTCCCCTCTCGGAGCCCCAGCCCCGGAGAGAGCTGAGCTCCATCGGGGGCTCAGAGGCTCCAGGGACCCGACCCTGGTCACTCAGGCTGGGTCCTTCCCGTGCTGTTTTGTCTGATTATGAAACCCACACATGTTCCTTGTAAAAAATACAAACAGAAAGAAGTAGGGCAGCAGAGCCCCCTCGAGACACCCTGAGGCCCCCTCTGCACAAGCCGTGGGGCAGAGGTGTGGACAGGACAGGGAAATTCTGCATCTGCTGGCATCTGTGTCACCAACCCAACGCAGACCCTCCTGTGCCACTCGTCTGGACACACTTTACCCGTGGTAAGGCTGTGTCCCATGGCTGGGCTGACATTTATTTGACCCATACGTGTGAGTGGACATTTATGTAGGAGTTTTTTTCCCTGACTAAAACAAGGCTGCCAGAGGGGCTCTGTGATACACCTTTGCCACTTGGTAATTATTGTTCTCAGGACAAATCTCCGAAGAAGACGTCAGTTCAGAGAATAGACTCCTCAAGGTTCTGAAACCTTGATGGTCTGGAGACCCAGTGGCGTGTGTACCCACCTCACTCCCCAGCTGTGGCCTCCCACCTCCATCACCCTCTGTGGGACTCCCCTTTCCCCACCCGTCAAAGGGAAGGCTTCTCCCCAGGGCTTCCTGGGACTGTGGGAGGGGCCTGCCTGGTGCAGACTCTCCCAGAAGAGGTGGCCCTTGCTCCGTCTCCCCGGAGTGCCACCCCCCCCTCTCTGTCTCATGGAGACCTAGCCTCCTGGGTGGCCTTCTGGGTTAGGTCCTCAGGAAGGCAGGACCCCCAGGTGCTCCACCCTCCAGGGACCCCAACCCCCAGCACAGCCCAGCAGAGAAGCTCCCCTGGCAACGTGGGGCCTCGCGTGGATTTCCCCAGGACAGAGGTCAGCTGGATGGCTGAGCCCTCTCGCCCTCACACACCCTCCCCGGCCTCGGAGGTGGACCTGCCCCAGGGCTGGGCCCGGGCATGGTCCCAGAGGAGTGAGGCTCTCTCCTGCTCATGGTGTGTCCACACGGCAGTGTGAGGAGACCCCGGAGTACAGAGACTGCGAGCCGGGACACCTGGGGACAGTCTGGGGGAAAAGGCTGCTGTTTGAAGAGTCTGCTGTCACTCATCCAGCCCCATGCATCCACAGCCAGGGTTCCTCAGGAAGCCCCGGGGGAAACAGGAACACCTCCCGAGCTGGAGATACGTCCCCGGAATTTCCCTTGGCGGGGTGGGGTTGCAGCGCCCTACGGAACGCTAACAAGGATATCCCTAAGATCGGCTGCCAGGAAACCACTGTGGAGGACAGGGACGTCCAGGGGTGCCAGCCTCCAGAGCTGTCAGAAACAGTGCTGTCTGTCTTCACAGAGGGCTGCACGGGCCACACACACAGCCCCTGTGACAGTGGTGAGGGTCCTGCAGCAGCTGTCAGGGAGCCCCGGGCTCGGGCCGTGCCTCCTCCTGCCCAACCCCCCAATAACCGCGGCAAGGGCCTGTCCCCCACCTGTTTACAGAGGAGAGAACCAGGCCAGGGCCACATGACTTCTTGGCTGACCCTGTGGGAACCTTCTAGATTCCCCTCTCTGGACGCTTTCCCGTTGGAGGAGACTGAGTCCCCACTTGCCTGCTTCCTTCTGAGCGGTGGTTTATGGGCTAAAAGGGGCTGCGAGGTGTCCTGGCCTCTGCTGGAGGGACGCGGCCTGCTGGAGTGGGCACGCTGCCTGTGAGCTGGGTACCACCCCACAGAGCTGTGCACACGGGGCCAGCCGTGAGGCCTGTGGCCAAACCGTCGCCACCAGGGGCAGGCCCCGCTATGGGAGGCAGCCCTGAGGGGGAGCGTGGGCAGTCTTCATGCCGGCCGGAGGGTCCAGCCCCACACAGTAGGATGCACCTGCCACACTGGGGCAACAGACACATGCACGGATGCCAGGCAGCCTGGCACGAAACACCCTCCACCCCTGAGAACAAGTCTAGGGCCAAGAGCCACCGCGCACTGACCTTCCGGCTATTCCAACTCCACCTGCCATTGGACGCTGCCCTAAAGGCGCTGACATCTTTAAAGGCTGAGAGGAAGGCTGCAGGGGTGACAGGACACGAAGCCTCTGGGCAGTGACTGCTAAGTGTCCCTCAGTACGACAGGCCGGGTCTTCCTGGGGCCAACGGAGGCTGGCCGGGTCACCAAGACCTGGACACCTTCTGGCCCCGAGGGTGCTCTGGCCAAGGGTGTAAAGTTGGCTTGCTGCAGGGAGGCAAGAGGCCCACGAGCCAGTCAGACCAGAGATAGGCTGGGGCTGGGAAGCCACCGTCCCCCTCATGTGGCTGCGGCAGGGGAAGATGGCCACTGAGGACTCCCTCCTGGGGGGCTCCCCCTCAGAGACCCTGTGGATTCGCAGCTGCACAGGCTCCTGGGAAGCCACAAGGAGGGGTGCCCTAGAATGGCCTCGGCCCTTATGGCAGAGGCAGTTCTGGGATGCGCTGCCCCCAGGGTCCTCACCAGGCTGCCCAGGGGACACTGCTGACCAGAGTGCCATGTCTGGCCCAAGTGTACAGCCCCATAGGCACTGGACATGCCAGGCCAGGGGCCCTGCAGACAAAGAATGGGGCGAGGGGGGTCACCCAGAGATGCAGAGGCCACAGTAGAGGCCACCTGGGTGGATGCCGTACCCAAGTGACCACAGGCCTCCCTCTGGCCTGTGGGGCTGAGGGCTCAGGAGTGGTCTCAGCCCTGGGCAGCGGCAGGCCTGAGTCGTTGGCAGTGCAGGCACTGTGCAGGACCGGGTCCTGCAGACCTGCGCCATCCCTGTCCCCCAAGCTCACAGCCCTGCTCCTCCCCTGGCCTCCACTGGAGCCCAGGCAGCTGACTCCACCCAGGCCCGGCGTCCAGTTTGTGCTGGCTAAGAGGCGTGTGACCCTGCCTTGCCTGTTTGTCCTTGGAGCCCTGGCTTGGCGGCAGCCCATCCTCACAGTGGCCCTCTGGCCCCCACGCCATCTCTGGGCATAATCATAGTTAGGAGCTGTGGGCCTATTGGCTTCAGCCTAGGGAGCACCCCAGGGGGGCAGTTTTGCAGGGTCTCCCCACAGTCTGCTCTTGGGTCTGGACAGAGGCCTCAGGACATGGCAGAAGAACGCTGGCAGGGCACCCATTGGTCTCTGGGTCCCCAACGAGGCCCTGGCGTAGGCCGGAGGTATTGAGGGTAAGCCGGCAGGAAGAACGGGCATGGAGCAGGAAGAGGAGTCGCGCAGCGGCCTCCGGCCCCGAGGAGGAGGGGCAGTAAGCCTGTCTTCAAGCTGTCCTCTGCCCTGACCCCTGGCATGTGGCAGGCCCCTGGGGAGAACCCCTACAGACACACCCACCACAGGCTTTGCCACCTCCCCCACCTGACGCATTATGGAAACTTGGCACCAACAACAGCCAGGATCCTTAAAAAGCTAGGCCGTGCCCTGTGCCAGGCAGAGCGGGTGGAGGCCTGGGGCCCCGGCTCCGTCCAAGCCACTGATCTGGCTGCTGGGCCCTGCTGGCAATCTCTCGGTCCCATCGTTCTAGGATGTGGAAATGTTCCTGGAGCTTTTCATCTCGCAGCTGCTTTTACTTTATAAGTCTGTGCTTAAAATAGCTCGGAGCGGGGCCTTTGGTTTACCTTTTCCGAGGTTAGAAACAGTTGGCTCTGCACTGTCGGAGGCTGTGGGAAGAAGAGCCTGGCTGGAAAGCGGTTCGTGTACCTAGACACACACACGCAAACGCGGGGCTGGGGGCTTTGTGATTCTTCTGTCTTCAAAGTAAATATGGAATTTGTTCCCTAAGCTCACTTTCTTCTACATGTACTGAAAGGGTTGTTGTTGTTGTTGGGTGCCGCTGAGTCGGTATCTGACTCATAGCGACCCTCATAGGGTTTTCAACGGCTGTTTCGGGATGGCCTTGGGAGTGGATTGCCAGACCCTTCTCTCATTTTTGCGGTGCTGGGAATTGAACTCAGGCCCTCAGAGACTGCAGCACAGCATTCTACCAACTGAGCTAAACCCCAGACCAGTACTGGAAGGGTTATGTATGGGTAAAATATAGAGAAAAGGATGCTAAGGAACTCCGCAGCGGCGCCCAGGAATCTGCTGAGATCCCTCCATGCAGGCCTCTTTCCTGTCGCAGACTATGGTGCATCACCTCACAAATAAGGAAACCGAGGTGTGGAGGTACAGGGGTTCACCCCAAGTCATGCCTCCAGCAGCCCACTGGGCCAGGACGGCATCCATTGTGGAAGTGGTGGAAGCGGTCACTGAGTGCCTGCTGCGGGACGTCCAGACCTCTCTGCAAGAGAAGGGTGGCAGGTTTTCTCCACTGACAACCTGGCCCAGGGACCCCTGAGTCTGCCAAGCTCACCTTCCTGGCAGGGCCTCTGGAGCTCTGGCTTTGCTCTCCACCGAGCTCAGGGGACAAGACAGCACCTGGGGCTGGGGTGAGTCCACCCAGGGCTGCACCCTGACCCGAGTAGGCTGGGCAGAGGAGCCCTCAGCGTGTAGGCACTGGAGACAGGTGGGCCGACCCCCAGCTGTGAGCACCTGTCCCTTCCTTTGCCAGTCACAGGCGGCATCTGGATATGAAAGTGCCATGGCAGACCACGGTGCTGATACCCAGGAGCCCGAGTCAGACCCCACTCTGGCCCCTGGAGCATGGCAAGCACTCCTGAGGGCCTGTGTAGGCCTGACCCGATGCCCACAGGCCACCAGCCACTCAGGGCTCAGCGTCTCTCCAGAGAGCGGAGTCTGCAGGGCTGTGTAGAGGCGTTGGGGGGATGGTTTCAAGCGCTGGTCCCTGAGTGTTTCTGTCTGGGGACAGCCCCCTTCTCCAGGGACCCAAGACCTTGCCCTTGGCACTGAGGTCGGGGTTTGCACAGCCCTGCTCCCTCCCTGAAACTCAGGGGCCAAGTTCCTATCTTGCTCCTTGGGGAGACGCAAGGAGCAAGTCCGTGGCCTTGAGCGTAGTCAGTGCGTCCCATCAGGAGCCGTAGCCCTGCTCCACTGTGGCCACCAGCAAGCCGCACATGCTGGGCTGAGAAAAGCGGCCTCTGTGGCTGCCCCCAGGAAGAGGCACCGCCCTTCCCTCCCGCCTGGCAGCCCGGGCTCTCGGCTCTGCAGTGGGGCCCAGGTAGATTTTGTACTTTGATTCCAATTCTATTCTCATGAAGGTTTTATTTCTGGTCTTATGAATATTTCATGTCACGCTTCATTAATGTCGTCCTTTGCTTCTGCCCCAAAAGAATGACGTGGTTCCTCACTTGACAGCTGCTGACCCTCAGCCTACCCTCTCTCCTTGATTTTGGTCACAAAGGAAGCTTCAAGGTCACAGCACCGCTCAGACTCACGGTCAGAGTCTGTCCCATGCCGTGACGCACGAGAGCTTGAGTTTTGCTCCAGGACAGCTCTGTCCTGGGGACAAGCGTCTCTGCTCCTCTGAGGAGGGCAGGACAAGGCTGGCCACATGGGCCACTGGGTGCTGACTGCAGGAGCTGGCCTTGACCCTGAGGTTGCTGGGCTGGACCCAGTCAGATAGGCTCAGAAAGCCCAGAGCTCCAGGGCTCAGAAGGAGATGGTCCCAGCCTTGGTGATGTAACTTGGTCCTCAGGGTCTCTCTGCGTCTGGCCGTTTTTGTCCCCTGTGTGTCCTCACCTCCCGACACGTTCTTTCTCCAGTGGGATCCTCTTCCCTTTGCAGACAGCTCCCTCCACGCTGGGGGAGGTGGGATGCAGGGGAACCCTCAGAGCTTTGCCCCCTTGACTGAAGGTCATCCTTCGACCCGCCAGATAATCCCTGGGTCCCCTACAGCCTGGGGATGAGCTCACCCTTGTGGGACCAGCAAAGCAAGGTAGAGGGTGGCCCAGGAAAGGGGTCTCAGCTGGGCTCCAGTGGAAGCCAAGGGGCATGGGGAGCCAGGCGCACTGAGAGGGGAATGAATAGACCTCCTTCCTCCCACCGGAAGCAGCCAGAGCGCAGGGCCAGTGACCCGCCCCCTGGTTTCGTCCCCTCCCCTCCCGAAGAAGTCTGTTCTGGAGACTGGCCAGGAAATGGTGGGGGGTGTCACAGATCCCAGTGGGCAAGGGCAGCCGTGAGAAGAGCTGGGGTGCCATCTTTCTCTCCTGGAATCACTGAGCCCCTGTGAACATCTGCGGGTCTAAGGAGCCCTGTTCTCTCATCTGTGGGTCTAAGGAACCTTGTTCTCTCAAACCCAGGAGGATGCCGGCTAGAGGCATCCTGGGAAAACTGGGAATAGGGATTTGGACCACTTTCTGTGCTCTGTGGCTCGGATGAGGAAACGGGTCTCAGAAGTCCCATTGAGGCTGGGCACTGCTTGTTGTTGTTGTCAGGTCCGTTGAGTCGGTATCTGACTCATAGCGACCCACATAGGATTTTCAATAGCAGACTGTTTCGGGATTGTCTTGGGAGTGAATTGCCAGGTCCTTCTCCCTGGGCACTGCTGCATGCCTGAAATCCTAGAGATTTGGGAGGTGGAGCTGGGAGGACTGCAAGTTCGAGGCTACAGGCCACCTGTGTAATTTAGTGAGACCATGTCTCAAGGTAACAAATAAGAAATGGCCTGGGGTTGTGGCCCCGTGGTAGAGCGTCTGCAAAGTACTCTGCAAATGGGTCTGGGAATCCCAACTACCACAAGAAAAAAAAAAAGAAAAAGAAAGAGAGAAAAAACAAATGAGAAAAGGCAATCCTGTTGGAGAAACCCCGTAGTTCACTGGGGCCAGCATGGCAGGCTCTCTCTAAACTTCGCCTGGGTGTGTTGTTGTTGTTGTTAGGTGCCGTCAAGTCGTGTCCAACTGAAGCGACCCTCATAGGGTTTTCAATGGCTGACTGTTTCGGTTTTGCCTTGGGAGTGGATTGCCAGGCCCTTCTCCCATTTTTGCAGTGCTGGGAATCGAACTCGGGACCTCAGAGATTGTAGAGCAGTGCTCTACCAACTGAGCTAAATCCCAGCCCACGCCTGGGTTTAGAGTGGAGTAAATTCAGTGCTCCTGCTGGTTCGGTGTCTGGGCTCTGGGAAGGTCCGGCTGGCCCCCATCCAAGCCCTGCCCTGTGCTCCCTTCTGCCTAGGCGAGCTGGTGCCTGCCTGTGGCCAGAGTCAGCTGGGCGGCTTCCTCTGTGCTGCCCTTGCCAAGATGCTGCCGGCCTTGGGTGTTCAGACGGAGAGGGGAGCAGGGATCCCGGGCTCCTCTGCAGGCTGGGTTGGGAGAGGGGACAAGGAACGTGATCTTCACCTCCCAGGGGTTTCCCAAAGGGAGGGGCGCCTGCCCAGGGAGGGCGGGGCCGGGTGCTTTATTTCCACCTGAGATTTCTGAGAGGAACATCTGACCGGCTGGCTGGGAAAGGACAATCTACCATTTCTAAGCAGCTTGGAGTTTCCAAGGACTTTTAATTAATACGTCTGTGACTCCTTTGGGGGTGAAAGATGAGATGCCAGCTGCTGAGGGGTGATGCTGAGGGGTAACTGTGCCATCTGCAGCTCTGTGGCTAAACGCTGGCCCGTTTGCCGCTGCCAGCCTGAGAAAGCATCAGCAAAAGGAAACGGGGTGATCGAAGCACATGGAAGGCAAAGGCCACGGCAAGGGAGGTGTGGAGAGGCCAGGGCTGCCCGGCCGCTCCTCAGCAGCCCGGCACTCCCCGACAGGAGGGCCTATTATTTCTAAAGAATTGCTGGAAATGTCTTGTTGCTCAAGGTAGTTCATTTAAAAAATTACCGTAGTATAAGTTGCAAAACAAATATTTTACTTAACTCATTTCAAAAAATAAATAGTGTAATTAAATTTGTAGTTTGGGAAAAAAATCTGTCATGTATTTTCAGTTCTCAAGCATATCTTAATTTAGCTTCAAATAGCATTACAATCTTCTTTCAAATCTGCTAATAAGATTGTCTGCCTGAAAAATCTAAGAGGGCATCTAACAAATCACAAAAGAGAGAAAACCAGAAGCTATAGCTTTCAAACACTAAATATAGGTTTGGACTAGCAATTGTATTTATAAACCACAGCCAGCTGAACATGTGGTGGAAGGTAATCCCATAACCAGTGAAAGAAAGAAGATGAAAATACTTAGGAATAAACTTAAGATACACAACATTTAACAAAAAAAGATATGATTGAGCATTGTGGCAAACACCTGTAACAACAGTACACAGGAGGCTGAGTCAGGAAGATTGTGAGCTTGAGGCCAGCCTGGGCTACATAGTGAGGCCCTGTCTCAAAAACACCCAAACAAACAAAAGCTGCGGTATTCTATGAATATGTACAACTTTTATAGTTTATGTACTATTTAAAATAAATTAAAAAACAAAACAAAACTCTGGCTACAAAAAAAAGAAAGAAAGAAGAAAAAAGAAACTGCTCTGAAGGCTGTATAAGAATATTTCATTATTGGAAATGTCTGTTTTAGTATTAATGTGTTTTAATTTTATAATCAAAAGGATAATAACTTTCTACCAAAGAAAGAAATGTATTGTATAACAGAATGCCCTTAATCTTACCCATCACATATTTCTGTTTAATTGAGAAGCCAGAAAAACCATCAACACAGATAACAAGAAAATAAAATAAAATATTTGATTTTTGCCTATTTTTCTTTTCTTTTCCTGCTTTCTTTCTTTCTTTTTTTTTTTTTTTTGGCAGTACTAAGGGGTTGAGGTGGGCTGGGGTTTACCTCAGTTGATAGAGTACTGCTCTGCAGTCTCTAGGGCCCTGCATTCGATCCCCAGCACCACAAAAAACGGCAGAAGGACCAGGCTGAACCAATCCCCTAAATAATCAGCCACTGAAAACCTTATGAGGATTCCCCTGAGTCAGACATGGCTCAAAGACAACAACAACAACAAGGGTTGAACCCAGGACTTCATGCATGCTAAGCAAGTGCTCCACCACTGAGCCACACCCCCCAGCCATTATTTTATTTTTTATTTTGAGACGGAGTCTCACAGAGACATAGGCTGCCTCTGGCCTCAAACTTGAAATTCTCCTACCTCAGCCTCCGTCACTGAAATTACAAGTGTGCACTGCAGCCCCCACCTCCAGTTTTTCTTTTTAGACTCAGATTATTCTTAGATTTCAATGAATGGACAATTAAAGTAGTGTAAGTCAGTGAGGAGATGTTCCCAACTCTCTTAATTATAACTATTCCAAGATATTCCTGATGTAGGATTCAACCTATTTTCATAATTCATTCTTACTTAAGATTCACTCTCTAGAAATTAGGACACACAATTGTTGAAATGGAAAGAGATTTGACAACACTGGCCTTTGTGAATGCTGGGGACTAGGCAGAGACTGTAGTGGCTACAAGGACATGAGGCATGTTATGAATTAATAATCGTTCTCAAACATTCAAGAAAACTATTGGAGAGACGGAAGTGATCAATTCTTCGCCATTTCTTTTCTAGCTCAGAAAAACTAGCCATAAAACATGGTGACATTAGCCTGTACTCGCGAACAAGCATTTCTGGACATTTCTGTCGTTAAGCACGAGTGTAGCAAAGACAAAGCTTCCCTCACCAGCAGCTCCCTTAGCCCTCACACAGACTTTTCTGTCTTGGGTGGAACTTTGGGTGTGATCCATCTGGATGAGACCTCACTTCCCATCGTCTTTCCTTCCAGTGTCAAATTCCAGGAACGAAGAGCCACTTAGGCGTCGCAGCCGTGCAACACTGCCTCCCTCACCCCATCACATTGCCAGAGCTGCTGTCAGCCAAGAGGGAGGATGGCTGTCCACAGCCAAGGCCATTGGAACCTCGGTCCTGCGCTTCTGGACTTGCTGTTGGTGTTTGAAGCTCTTGATGGTCCTCGGAGACTGACAGGCACATGCCATCATTTCTACCACCCTCCTGAAAGACACAGATGGCAGGCCATCCACCAGGATCCACCAGAACGAAACTATAGCCAGTTGACAAAACAAGTCATTGAACAATTGGTTTAATATAGAAAAGTGTGCAATTACATATCTGCCACCAATCAGCTAGCTAGAGTCCTTTTGCTGTCCTGGACCAAAGTCAGAGGTAGATAAAGAGAAGCCTTTCAAGCGCTGGTCTCAGGCAGCTGTTGTGCTTCTCAGCATTTAACAGCAGCAAATGGAGGCAATGGTGAGTTGGAGAAGCAGGAGCAAGTGACACCCCTTAGCGTTAGAGCCCTCATCTCCTACTAAAGCATTTCAGCTTTATGGGATCACTTAATCACCTGTTTCTGTGCTCATGTGTCTTTCTAGGACTTGAGTCTCCATGCAAGGGAAATGCTTACCATGCCACATATACCAACATTTTTCAGAGGGAATGAGAGGCCATATTCACACAGTAACATTGTTTAAGGGCTTAGTCACTTGTTGAGTTTTTCCTTTTAAAATAACATGAGGATATTTTCAGTGTTCTGCAGATTTCAACAAAGAATGATGGAAATGAATCTTTATAGAGATGATTTTCTAAATACAGAGTTGTAAAATAGAAATTATGGCTGATCTGAGAATCCTTGAGAACTGATTGCCAACACTAGCCACACTGATTATTGGAGCAAGAATTGGCGCTTTTGCCAGGCCTGTGGCACACACCAGCAATCCCAGAGACTCAGGAGGCAGCTGCAGGAAGATTGCATGTTTGAGGCCAGAGGCAGCCTATGTGACTTAGCAAGACCTTGTCTCAAGATAAAAAATTAAAAAAGGTTGGGGATGCTACTCAGTGGTAGAGCATTTGCAAAGTATGTGTGAGGCCCTGGGTTCAACCCCTCTGTACCATACCCCCACACACACCACACATAAAAGAATTGGCACTTGTTTAAAATTTGGTTATCAACAGAAAATAATGGTATTCTTACTGTATACCTAAAAAAAAAAAAAAAAAAGAAGCTTTCACAACTTTGAAGAGCATGATCAGCTCAGAGATGGAAGTTCTCTGTATATTTTTCCTGATTTTGTTTTAGTTCTCTTTGGGACTCTAGGTGGTTTGGGTGCAGATTTGTCCTTTTAGCCATAGAGAGCCCCCCACTAGGAATGTGTCCCTTGGCAGGGTTCTACTGCACAGAGCCACATTGACGTGGAAAGTACTTCTGCCTGAGCCTCGGTGTGTGCCAACACTTTCTGCCTGCGTCATTTTATGTGAATAATTTGGCCCTGTTAACAATCTGTGACTGCCAGAGAGGGACTAATGGTCTCACCAAGAAGAGCAGCCACACACCTGCACTCACACAATCTGACCAGAGGGGATCCCAAAGGCTGCATGAGGAATCAAAAACCACCATGCACACTCCTTCACATCATGTGGAGTGACAGAACCCACTACCTCCCAGGGCTGGAGAAAACATCAGGATGACATTGCTCTGAGCTTGCGTGGCTGACAAGACCCAGGTTTTAAGGGGAGGCTGGGCGGGGTCGCCTCCCTCCTATTGGGAACCATTATGGGCACCAGTGATTTTATGGAGTTGATTAAGAATGCACCGAAAGGACTAGGGTGTAACTCAGTAGAAGAGCACATGGGGTCCTGGGTTCCATTCCCCAGCATGCAAAAAGGAACAAAACAAAAGGCAGAGCATGTGGAGGGGCCCTCTGGGGGGCAGATGGGAAATCCTGCAGACCTGAGGACCTGGCCCCCCGGTGAAGGCTCTCCAGGGGCCACGCTTGCTCACTGTCAAGGATCTGTGAAACGTCTACAAGTGTAAAGTGACCTTGAATGCCCATCTGATTAGTGATTCGCTTCCAAAGAAGAGTGTGTCTCCCTTGGCAGAGCAGGGAGGCAAGACGTGAGCTGAGAGTGGCTGCTGGCCCTCAGGCGAGAGACTGCTTCCAGACCCAGACGGCCCCTCGGTGCCCTGGCTCCTTTCTGTGAGGCCCTGTCAGGATGTGAGCTGAAGTGGGCCAGGCAGTGCCAAGTCCCCATGTCCAGAGGTGTGTACTTCTGCAGGGTTGGGGTGAGGACAAAACGGACCTCTCAAATCTGCCCAGGAGCCAGAGGAGAATGAGCAGCAGCCCTTTGCTATTGTGGTTTCAGGTGTGTAGCACTTGGGTTGTTTTTTCTGAAGAATAAAATATGCAATCTGAATGCAGTCTATGTCCTGAGGTATTGCTACAATGAACGTGTGACAGTCCCTTATCTGAAACCTTGGGGGTCAGACATCATTCAGAATTCAGATTTTCTCTCCAGAGACAATAGCCTGCACATCCCATAAATTACACACTGTGCAGCAGAAGAACAGCCCCATATCCAAATGTTTCCCTGTTTTGGAAACAACATACTTGGATGTCTACAGTAAGTGCACACAGGGGCCCTGTTTTCCTTTACTTCAGCTTATACCAACACGTGAATTTAAAAACAACTTTTCACATTTAGACGATGTTTAGTTTATGTTATTGCACAGAAGAAATTGTGGATACATACAATTGTAGATACAATTGCACGTACATATTATTGTGAATTCACTTCCTAGAAATTTTCTAGTATTAGCTTTTTTCTTTTTTCTTTTTTTTCTCCCCAGGACTGTGGAGTTGAACCCAGGGCTTCACATGTGCTTTTGCAGGCACTTTTCCACTGAGCCGTGCCCTCAGCCCATTTTTTTACTTTTTATGGTTAGGATCTCATGAAGTTACGCAGGCTGCCTATGGCCTCGAACTTGCAATCCTCCTGCCTCTGTCTCCCGAGTTGCTGAGATTACAGGCATGAGCCACCACACCTGGCTTTAGCATTAGCCGTTTGTTTGGGTCAATGATCCACTTTTAGTTAACTTTGATATCTTTGATATGATATATATCAAAGTCTAGATGTATTTGACTTCACGTGGGTAGCTAGCTGATCCAAGCATCCTTTGCTGAACATTCTTCTTTTCCCACTGAATTGGCACCTTTGTTGAAATCAACTGTGTCTACTTCTGGATTCTCCATTTTCTTCCCTTGATATACGTGCCTGTCCTTATGCCCACTTAACTGGACCTTGGCTTCAGCTTTATGACAACTTGTGAAACCAGGTAGTGTGAGTATCTTGTGTTCCTCTTTTAAAAAATACTTTTGGTTGTTCTAGGTCCTTAGGACATCCATATATGTTTAAATGAGTCAATTTCTTTCTTTCTTTCTTTTTTTTTTTTTTTTTTTTGCAGTACAGGGAGTTGAACTCAGGGCCTCATGCTTGCATGCTCTGCAAGTGCTGGACCACTGAGCTGCACCCCCAGCCCATTTTTTACTCTTTGAGACAGGGTCTCACTAAGTTACGCAGACTGCCTCTGGTCTCGAACTTGCCATCCTCCTGCCTCCGCCTCCTGAGCCGCTGGGATTACAGGCGTGCACCACTGTGCCCGGCTTAAATGTGTCAATTTCTAAAAAGAAGAAGAAGGAGAAGAAGATGAAGAGGAGAGAGGAGGAAGAAAAGAAGAAAGAAGGAGAAAGAAATAACAACACCTGGATTACATTAAATCTGTAGATCAATGGAGGAGAATTGGCTTCTCGATAGCACTGAGTCTTTCAACCCATGAACATGGTACACCCCTCTGTTTACTTAGATTCTTTAATTTCATTTGCCTTGTTTCGTAGTTTATACTGCATACATCTTGGACATCTTATGCTACATTTATTCCTAGACATTTAGTTTGCATACTATTATAGGTGAGAATTATTTAAAACTTTGTTTTCCAATGTTTGTTTCTGACATAGTAATACACTTGATTTCTAAATACTGACTAGTATCCATTATCTTGCTTAATTTACTGTATTCAGTAGTATTTTTTGTAGATTTCTTAGGATTTTCTATCAGATAATCATGTTGCCTGAAAACAAAATTAGTTTTACCTTTCCTTTCTGATCTGCATGCCTTTTATTTCTTTTTCTTATGTTATTGTCCAGAATGGAATCCTTACTATAATGTTGAACAGAAGAAATGAGAATACGTTGTTTTCAACCTCAGGAGCAGGCACTTGGTCTCTCAGTACCAAATATAATTATTAGCTAGACATTTTTCACAGATGTATCTTATCAGATTTAGGAAATTTTCTTTATTTTTAACTTGTGGTGAGTTTTAATCATAAAAGGATGCTGAATTTTATCAAATGCCTTTTCTGTCTATATTGACCTGATCATCGTAGTTTTCCTTAGACTATTAATATGGTGAATTACATTGATTTTTGGATATTAATCCAATCTTGGATAAACCCCACTTGGGCATGAGGCATTATTCTTTTTACATACCAATTAAATTTACTAGTATCTTGTTAAAGATTTTCACTTCTGTCTTTATGAATGACACTGGTTTATAAATTTCTTTTTTCCTAATGTTGTCTTTATCTATTTCTGTGCCCTTTTCCACTTTATGAGAAGAGTTTTAGAGCACTGGCATTATTTATTTCCTAAATGTTTGAGAGGATTTACCAGTGGAGCCAGCAATGTTTGAAGCTTTCTGAATATATTTTAAATAATGGATTCAATTTTTTTTTTAGTACCTGGGTGTTGAACCCAGGGCCTCACACATGCTGGGCAAGTACTCTACTACTGAGCTGCACCCTCAACCCATTATGATTTTTAAATTTTGAGACAGGGTCTCACTAAGGCTGCCCCTGGTCTCAAACTCGGATCTCCTGCCTCAGCCTCCCAAGTTGCTGAGATTACAGGCACAAGCCACGGCAGCTGACTTGGATTAAGAATGTTACCAGATGCAGTGCTATGCAGGTCAGTTATTTTTTCCTGGCTGAGCTTTGGTAGTTTGTGTCTTTCAAGGGACTTTCCCATCTCATCTAAATTGTTGATTGTCTTGGTGTGGAGTCATTCACAGCACTCCCTAATTTTCTCATGAAATATTCAGGGTCTGTGGTGGAACCTCCTCTATGTGCATTGGTGACTTTGGTCTCTTTCTCTGCCATTGTTCTAGATATTTATTATTTTTATTGATTATTTAAAAAGAACTAGCCTTTAGATTTTATTTACTTTCTGTATTTTCTTTCTAATCTATAGATTTCATGCTTGTCTTTATTATTTCCTCTTGTTACGGGGTTTAGGTTTAATATTCTTCCTGTTAGTTTTTAAATTTGGAATTGTAGAGCACTTGTCCTCTTTTCTAAAGTAAGAATAGAAACCATATATTTCTCTCTAAGTACCATTTTATCTTCACCTCCAAATTTTGAGTTTTCATACTTTTTTACCTTTTTCCATTGTTGAGAATCAAATTTAGGGATCTGAACATGCTCAGCAAATGCTGTACCACTAATCTACATCCCCAGCCCTCTCATGCTTTTTCTTTATACTCTTTAATATTTTGATTCTTAGACTCTGTCTTAAGAAAGTCTACAGCCTTTCCACCATGGCATCCAATCCTGTCAGATCTCGGAAGCTAAGCAGGGTTGGGCCTGCTTAGTGCTTGGGATGGGAGACTGCCTGGGAACACCAGGTGCCATAATCTTGGGAGAAGGACCCAGTAACCCACTCCTAAAAAGCAATCTGCCGTTGAAAACCCTATGAATAGCAGAGAAACACTGACAATAGTGTTTCGCTTGTTGTACATAGGGTCGCTATGAGTCAGATACTGACTGGATGGCACCTGACAACAACAATAATCTTAAGAAAGTAATCCTAAAAACTCAAAGAGCTTCATGTAAAAAGCTATTTATCATAGCATTTTTCTAACCATGAAGTTTTGGAGACAACCTAAATTACAACAAAAAGATGTCACAAGTTAGGTAAATCACAGCATATCTATTAGGTGACAATTACACGGGCATTAAAAAACATTGACGAGTTTTTAGTTGTATTGGAATGTACTTACATATGATGTGGCATCCAAAAAGAGTCAAGACTGTGTTATGGCATGGTCAGAGTGGTCCTTGTGGAAACAGGAAGTGCTGTCACAATAATAACAGTCCTTGGTTTGTTGCTCCCCTTGTCACACTCTGTATACAGGTCTAGGGTTTTATAAAGTTTTTTGACAAGTAAATGACTTTTACAAGAAAAAGCCCAGAAAGCCAGCATATATGTTGTTATGGTTTGAATCTAAAGGTCTCCCAAAGGTCATGTGTTTGAATCTTGGGTCCCCAATTGGTGACATTGTCCTGGGAGATTATGGAGCCTTGGGGAGTGGAATCTAGCTTGACAGAAATGAGGAAGTTTTTACCTAGACCCCTGGCTCCAGTAAGCTCTCTCTGTTCCTAGTCTACCATGTCATAAGATCATCTGACATAGGTCCGGCTGCCACTATGCCTGCCCTGTTACCACATGGGCTGATCCTCTAACTGTGAGCCCTCAATCAACATCTCTTTCCCCATAAGTTTGGCTCCATCTGTTTCTTTGCCACAGTGATGTTCCACCTGACTAATACAGAAATTTGCACCAAGTGGGGTCATTGATGTACATAAACCTGACCTTGTGGTTCTTAGGTCATTGGAACTTGTTTGTGGGAGGAGCTTGGGAAAGTTTGGAGATGTGGGCAAGAGAAACCCTGGAACGCTGTAAGAAGTGCTGGAGGAACGGTTCTAGTGAGAGTTTGGAAGACCAGGATACCTCCTCTGATAGAAATGCAGGGCTCACAGAGTTTCAGAGGAAAATGAGGATTCTGTTGGGCATTGGCTAGGGGGCATTTGTATTACGTTCTGGCAAAGAGCTTGTGTATGTTCTACCATTATCCTAGAGATTTGAATGAGGCTGAATTTAAACGTAATGGACTAATTAACTTGGCAGAGGAAATATCAAAAATGTGTAATGTTCACGTTGTACATTGGTTGTTGCTTGCTGCATTTAGATAGATTTATGATTAAAAAAGAAAAAAGTGGCAGAATAGAAGGATCTAAAAAATGTGCAGCTTAAAAAGAAAAAAAGCTGAAGTGGCTAGGGCTTATCTGAAGTTACTATAGAGTGAGCTGATTCAGGCAAGGAGGTCATAATGGCCTCAATTGTTAAAGAAATGAGTCACAGTAAATGAAGGCCTGGACCTCTGTGCTGGGACAAAAAGAAATTCTCTTAAGGCACAGAAGCAGTTGGCCAGATTCCTCCCCTCTAAGGATCTAAGGTATGGAAGTAAAAACCCATTTGACAGGAAAGTGTCTGGAAAGCAAATGCCTCTAGGATGCCCTGATGCAAGGGGCCTGCCTAGGGAAGTGGTTTGTTGGCCTGGGCATACATATGGCGATCAGGATGACAGAATGGCTTGAGAAGCTCTGAGGAAAGTGCAGCAGGTGAATGCGTCGGGTGTCCACCCCAGACTAATACATCTGGTCCTCTTTGCCCTCTTGTCCTGAAGTCGTTTGGTTTCTATTTTCTCCTCTGCCTATATGATCAATCATTTATTCATATTTTGCTTAAGCCCCCTTTCTGCATATGTTGTTGTTGTTAGGTGCCCTCGAGTCGGTATCCGACTCATAGTGACCCTACGTACAACAGGCAAAACACTATTGTCAGTGCTTCTCTGCTGTTCACAGGGTTTCCAATGGCGGATTGATTTGAGGAGTGGATTGTCGGGTCTGTCTCCCAAGCCTACAGCACCTGGTATTCCCAGGCAGTCTCCCATCCAAGTACTAACCAGGCCCAACCCTGCTTAGCTTCTGAGATTTGTTGGGATCAGATACCACAGGGCTAAGGCTGTGGGCTTTCTGCATATAAGGGGCAGGATATGACAAAGTAGATAATCTAGAAAGCAGCTGTATCTCTCAAGACCTTGTTGAGCCATATAAAATAGATTAACCACTGACTCTCCCAAATTCCTTTTCCCTGCTTGATGTATGGATTTTCCACCAATTAAGAGAGATGCTGAGCACTGTCTGGGCAGCAGTGCATCTGAAGGCAGTCTGCCTAAGAGTACTAGCCCCTTAGTTTCTCGACACTAACTCTTGGTGTAAGTTCTTTCATTCATTGGTCTGGTCCTGCTGGACAGACTGGGCACGTACAGAGGCCATCACCGTAGCTACGGTTTGAAACGGTGAAGCTCTCTCTCTAGAGGACAGCAATCTTGGCTTTGTCCACACAGTGCTGGCTTTGTAGGCATGCAGAATGTTAGTGTTAAGGGGTTATGGTGGTTGCCACCAAGGTTCCGGAAGATAGCTTGCAAGAACAGGCAGTATGTCTCAGTATCTGAGAGCCCCAGAAGGACTGATGTGTGAAGCCTTGAGGGTGGAACCTAAGCAGCAGTGAAGACCCCAGGTCTTGGTGATGTCAGCACCAGGAAACATCTGCCAAGGGAAGCTGCTGGCTAGAAGCGGAGTGAACCTTAGGGGCTGCCTGTGCTGCAAAGACAGGGCCATGAGGTGGAGCTGCCAAAACCTGTCTGAGCCCAGATGATGCCAGTTGCCGGAACTGAGCCAACAGGGTTTGTCTGTTCAGGGGCTATTCGTCTCGTTGTGGACCCATCTTTCCTTCCTCTGTCTCCGTTCCTCCCGTTGGATGGGAATGTGGTGCCGCGGGATGTTGAAAGTATGTAACCTCTGTTTTGTCCTGCAGGGAGTCACTGCTAGGTTTGCCTTGATTCTCACTGGAGACTTTTGGACTTGGATTTCTGAACATGGTCGGGACGTTAAGACTTTGGAGATTCTTAAAGTTGAACTAAATGCGTTTTGCATTATGAGACGGCCATACCATTTGGGGGACAGGGTTGAGTTTTATGGTTTGAATCTAAATGTCCCCCAAGGTCATTGTTCGAACATCAGGTCTTGAGCTGGTGGTGCTGTCCTAAGAGGTGATGGACCTTTGAAGGCAGGATTTAAGTTGGTGGAAATGAGTCACTGGAAGATTTTACCCAGAACCCTCCTTCCAGTAAGCTCTGTCTAGTTTTGGTCTCACGTGTTGTGAGGGGGTCTGTCACCATGCCTGCCCCACTGCAATTGTGGACCGATCCTCTAACTGTGAGCCCCCAGGGAATATCTTACCCGGCTAAATTTTCCTCAGTCACTTTCTCTTCCGCAGCAACATTGTTGTTGCTGTTAGATGTCATGGAGTCAGGTCTGACTCATAGTGACCCTACATACAACAGAACGAAATACTCCCTGACATTGTGCCATGCCCAGCCCTATGTCAGTGCGCCTCTGCTATTCATAGAGTTTTCAGTGGCTGATTGTTTTGGAAGTAGGCTGCCAAGTCTTTCTCCCATTTTTGTGGTGCTAGGGATTGGACCCAGGGCCTCAGAGCGTGCAGAGCAGCACACTACCAACTGAGCTAAACTCCAGCCTCCCCACACCAGCAACACACCACTTGACTAATACAACGTACACCATCTGAGGTACCCCACGTGCATTCCTGCCTGTATCCGCTGCAGAATCTGTTTCTTGAGGATAGGGCCTCGTCCATCCTTGCCGTCACACCCCTGGTGTTTAGAAGGGTGCACAGCATAGAGAACACACCCAGTAAATGTTTGTTGAATGAATAATTGAATAAATGAGTATATACATGAAGGTTAAGACACACAGTGCTTCTAGGAGCAGCCGACCTGCAGTCTTGCTTGGGTCCTGCCCTGGTTCTGTGCCTTAGAGGCTGTGTAAGGTTGGCAAACTTCTTAATCCTGCAGCCTCAGTTTTCTTGGACATGGAACAGAAATACACACCTTCTAAGACTGCTGTGAGGACTAGGAATGAGAATTGTAACTGCTCATACATAGCTGGTGCCTGCAAGATGGTAACTATTACTAAGCTGACTAGTGAGGAGACTGTATGAGGAACTCAGAGGGAGAAGACTCCTTTCCTAAATGGGTTCCAGGTAATGTCACAAGCATTCTGTTAGGTTGTTGTCGTTGTTAGGTGCCATCGAGTCGTATCCCACTCATAGCGACCCTTCTAGGGTTTTCAATGGCTGATTGTTTCGGGATTGCCTCGAGAGTGGGTTGCCACGTCTTTCTCCCGTTTTTGTGGTGCTGGGACTCGAACTCAGGACCTCAGAGACTGCAGAGCGGCGCTCTACCAATTGAGCTAAATCCCAGCCCCTCTGTTAGCTTACTGATAGCAAAATACCTTGAATCAGGTGATCGAGGCCAGCCTCTCTCAGAGGACAGGGCCCTGGATTCCTTTCACTGTATATCCAGCCGGGCTCTCTGTCTATAGAAAATTATCCTGAGTGAGTCAGCTAACCTCAATGTTTTGATACACTGTGGACTCAGGTTGGCCCACCAGGTAGGAAAAGGGAAGCTGGTTATTAAACGATTGAAATGTACTTTGCAGCTACAAAGCACTGTAAATACACATGCTGAAGGATAACTTTTAAATGGAACTGTGGACACCCACAAGAAATCCAGGTTGTAAACCCCTGGTCCTTCTGATAGCTCTGACTCCATTAATGAGTTGGCTCTGTCTCAGGTTAAGTAATGATGTAATAGTCCATGGCCAAGATGCTTCCTTTTCTGAAGGGTTGCAACATATTGTTTAACAAAAGACTGTGGCCGAATTCCCCCCTGGGAGCACAAGAGCATGGGGCTGAAGGGGTTCCCTGTCACAGTAGGAGGAGGCAATCAAGCCACCCACCATGTCTACCTCTGTCCTCCACCCTACCAGGCCAGGTGTACCCAGGCCTCTCCTGACCACGGGAACCAGGGCTTTACAGTACATCTTGTTATTATGTTGGTCCAGGGAATGCAGAGACCCGGGACCATCCACAGAAAGCACAGGGACAAGGACCCTTCCTTTGTCCACTTCTCTGAATGTGGCTCTGAGCAGGTGGCTCTCAGCAGCGTTGTCCTGAAGACTGGAGAGCTGGACCCAGCACTGTGATGGCCCTGAGACGTCACTGACTCACATAATAAATATTTACTGAGTGTGTTCGACGTGGCCAGCTTCCCAAGACAGGGAGGTGGGCGAGGAGAGGCAACCAACAGCAAGTAGGGGTGTGAAAACACCCCGAGACTGGCTGACAGTGCGATGGGTGTGCAAGCGGCAAGTGGGTCTGGAGGTTCCATTGAGGAAGCGGCTGCATAGGCCTGAGCACAGGGGAAGCCGTCCAGGCTAAGGGAGACACATGATGCCAATGCCCCGAGGGGCCTGTGGGTCTGGGGTGTTATTACCCAGGGGTTTTGGAGTCTGGGCAGGGAGGGGAAAGGAGCATACTGGGAGTGCTTCTGGCTGGATTTGGGACGGTCCTTCCTGAGCAGCAGTCAGGCATGTAGACATGTAAGGTGTGGGCTGAGGTCAGCTAGGAGCAAGTGTGCCCCGAGAGAAGCTAGAAGCAGGACTCCTGGGGTGGGGCATGAAGAGAAAGACCAGATGGTGCTGTGAGGTGGTCTGTCACCACGCCTGCCCCACTGCAATTGTGGACTGATCCTCTAACTGTGAGCCCCCAGTAAGTATCTGCCCCTGCTAAATTTTCCTCAGGCAGTTTCTCTGCCACAGCAACATTGTTGTTGCTGTTAGATGTCATGGAGCCAGTTCTGACTCATAGTGACCCTACAAACAAGAGAATGAAATACTCTCTGACACCGTGCCTGACACTGTCTCCCTGACACAGACCAGAGCAGCAGGGGCGTGGGCGGGGCCGGGGCATCATGGGAGCCAGGGCAGGCCTTGCTGCCAGGAGGCGGCACAGGCAGCCGCATGGACTGGCTGCTCAATCAGGAGGCCGCTGTCAGGGCAGGGCAGTGGGGCCGGTGGGAAAGGCCGGTGGGAAGTGGACACAAGGAGCATGACTTGGGGGCCCAGAAGAGAGGTCCGCTGGCATGCTGGGCAGGACAAGGCTTGCAGCAAAGAAAGAGATGCAAGGAAACCACAGGGCGGAGGGCCAAGAGGGTTTTACAGGACTGGAGTCATCCAGCCAGCCTGTGCGCTGCTGGCACAAGTCTGGGTGGAGCGGCCCAGGGCATGGTGGGCACCCCATCCCACGCAGCAGGGCCGACATGGTGCAGAACAGCTGCCCGACACTGGTGGCTCGAGGACTTGGCAGGAAGACTGCACACTGCAGCTTCTTCCTCACTGTGCGGCAAGGGTGTTGGCCAGCTGGGCGGCTGGCAGCTCAGAGAGGGGGAAAGGGAACACAAATGACATTTCTGAGTGACAAGGGCGCACATGGGGAGCTTGGAGATGTGGTGCTCAGCGTGGGTGCTTCTGAGGTTGGGGTACCGTGGTGTGAGCACTGGGGTTCTCTGGTGTTCCTCTAGTTTGTTGTGGTTGTTGTTGTTAGGTGCCATCGAGTCCAACTCATTGTGACCCTACGTACAACAGATGAAACACTATTGTCATCGTTTCTTTGCTATTTATAAGGTTTTCAATGGCTGACTGATTTTTGGGAGTGGGTTGCTGGGCCCTTCTCCCAAGCCTACAGAACCTGGTGTTCCAGGTGGTCTCCCATCCAAGTACTAACCAGGCCCGACCCTGCTTAGCTTCTCAGATCTGATGGGATTGGATACCAGAGAGGTAAGGCTGCAGGCCTCCTCTAGTTTGTTGTTGTTGTTGTTAGGTGCCGTCAAATTGTGTCTGACTCATAGCGACCCTCACAGGGTTTTCAATGGCTGATTATTTCAGGATTGCCTTGGGAGTGGATTGCCAGGTCCTTCTCCCATTTTTGTGGTGCTGGGAATCAAATTCGGGACCTCAGAGACTGCAGAGCAGCGCTCTACCAACTGAGCTAAATCCCAGCCCCTCCTCTAGTTGAGTTTTCTCTAATTTTGGGCCAGGCTCAGAGCAGTGAGTAGCTCAGGCAGTCAGTCTGCAGGCCCAGCCAGAATGCGCAGGGGGACAGGGGGAGTGGGGAGGGGTGCCCGGGAGTGAATCTACTACAGGGGTGTGGGAAGCAGAGGCGTGTGCACACATGTGTGTGAGCAGGTGTGTGTGGGGAGACTGTGAATGGAGAGATGGGAAAGACCGTGGGTTGGAGGTTTCCACGAGGTCCCTTCAAATTGAACCTCGATGATGGGGTCTGGGGAGGGTCAGGTGCTTGTGCTCAGACGTGGTGTTACTGGTGCAGAGAAGAACGAGGTAGGGCAGGGCAGTGGGGCCGGTGGGAAAGACCCACTCGGGTGCTGGAGGTCTCTAGAATGGGTGTAGGGTGTGTCAGGACAGGAAGACGGCAAGAGGCTGAGCCTGTATGGGTGACTGGCACCTGGGGGTTGGGGGTGCTGCCTCAGAGACTGGTTGAGTCCGGTGCATACGCACTTGGGGCTGGCTCACAAAGAAAGGAGGCCCACAGAAATTAGGGGCCACCAGCCCACCTTGGCCCAAGAGTGCTGGGGTGAGAGGGAGGAGATGGCCTGAGGGGAGGGGAGCAGGTGATGGCACTTCTTGCAAAAGAGGTTCCAGGAAACAGCGGTGTCTCCACATCTGGTCTCTTTATATACATATTTTTAGTGCAGAGAGTCGAACCCAGGGCCTTTCACATGCTAGGCAGGTGCTCTACCACTGAGCTGCATCCCTGTCCCCCTCTGTTTTCTATTTTGAGACAGGGTCTTGGCAAGTTGCGCCTGTTCCCTTTGGCCTTGAACTCATGATCCTCCTGTCTCAGTCTCCCCGAATCCCTGAGATTGCAGGCACGTGCTGTAGTGCCTGCCCTACATTTGGTTTCTATTAAGGACATGCTTGGCATGTGCTAATTTTGTGAAAAAGAAAGATAAGAGATTGCATTATCCAGCTTGAGCTGCTGTAATGAAATACGACAGATTGGGGCTTAAACAAAGGAATTTTATTTCTTGGGGTTCTGGAGGCTGGAGGTTCAAAATCAAGTTCCAGCAGGGTTTGTATCTGGTCTGTCAGGGAGCGGTCTGATGGCTGTGTGCAGGTGGAGGGGATGAGAAGCACTCAACTTCCCTGGTGTCTCTTCTCCTAGGGGCACTGGCTCTGTTGGACTAGGGAGCCACCCTTAAGACCTCATTAACCTTAATGACCTCCAGATAGAGCCTCTTTCCTCATACAGTCCCACCGGGGATTAGGGTTAAACCTAGGGGTTTGGGGAGAGGGTGCACAGTTGAATCCCCAGCAGATACCCATTGAATGAAGCAGAGGCTGGTTTAAAAGCCAGGTAGATTTTGGTGGATTCAGGCTAAGCGGTAGGTGTGATCAGGAGCTTTGTTAGTTCTAACACCAAGTGGCAATGCCTGTGTGGCCAGGGCTTGCAGCTGGGCCCACGGGGCCTGTGGCATGCTCAGCTGCCTGCTCCCTCCACCCCTCACTGGCAGGAGGCATCTGTTTTAATAGGATAAAATCAGCGCATCTTGGTGCTGCTGGCCACAGCCACGTACTCAGCAGCTGAGGGCTGGCCTCCCCGGACACTGTGCTAGGATGAAGGCTGGGGTGTCCTGTCCCTTCTCTTCTCTGTGGGCACTGTTCACTCTACACCTGTGCCTGAGACACCTCTGCAGTAACCTCGCCTACCATGGTGGCCACGGGCTGCGTGGGTACTGCACACTGGAAATGTGGCTGTGCACACCGCTGCCAGCGTGGGATACCCATCTCAAAGCCTTGGTGTGGAAAAACCTCATTAACGCTGTCAAATACTAGCTACGCATTGAATGGTTTTTGTCGTATCTATTGGGTTAAATAAAATGTGTTGCTAAACTTAATTCTGGCTGTTACTCCTTACCTTTAAAAAATGAAGCTACTAGAAACTTTACCATTGCAAACGTGGTTCCGGTGTGCCCACAACACTGTTATCTTCAGGGCGGACGCCGCCATCCAGCCCTCAGCCCGTTTCTGGATTTCTTCCACACCAATGTCTGCTGCTCCTCCCCACCCAGCCCTCTGAGCTATGTATGGTTGTTGATTAAACTCCCTGGGCCTGGCCGTGCCCAGCACAGCCCCAGAGAGCTGTCCCTGGGTGAGACGTGGGGGCAGCAGCTGTCTGTCCAAGCGCCCTGACCCCCGGCTTGCTTCTTAAAGGATGTTTCCTTTTCCTGTGTTTCGGGCTGCAGCAGCCTTCAATTACTGGTAAGTAAAGTCACGCATTAGGAACCGGGTGGACGTGTTAGGAAGTTGCAAACTCCCATACACTTGGTCCGCCGGGAGGGGCTGGGATGCAAACCCGGTCCTTGCAGCCCCAGGTCCTTGCAGCCCCAGCTCGGGGTGGGACGAGGCTCCTCCTTTACCCGCTCGGACCCGCCCCACTGCGTGGCTCGCCAGTACTCCTGAGGGTCCAGGCTGCCGCTAGAGAACGGGGCCGTGGTCCGCAGCGGGGCCAGGCGGGAGGGCACAGGGACCCCGGGGGGTGCGCTAGAGAGGCGGCGAAGCGGCCTGGGTGCCGGCGCCCAGCGCACTCGGCTCCTTTAAGAGGAACTGTGGGAGCAGGGCAGCAGCGTCATTCGAATGCGGAGGGTGAAGCTGCGCGCAGCCGCGGGCTGGAGGCAGGACGCAGGGAGGCGGCCTCCTTGACTGACAGCACCGCGGCAGCGAAGCAGCCCCGCCCCGCCCCGAGCATGCCACGCCCCACCCTCAGGTCCCGCCCCACCCCCGCAGGCTCCGCCTTACCAGCAGCCCCAGGCCTGCGAGCAGACCCCTCCTGGCTCCCTGCGGACCTATCTCCATCCTCAGACCCCGCCCCACGCAGGCGCTGGCCCCGCTCTGCCCTGGTGCAGCCCGCGGGCCCCGCCCCACCACAGGCCCTGCCCCTGCCAGCAGATCCCCCCGGCCAACCGCGTGCCAGCCGGCTCCGCGCAGGCCCTGCTCCGCCCCTCAGGCCCCACCTCGTCCCTCGGCCCCGCCCCACCCAGCGAATGCCCCGCCCCCACGAGGCCCCGCCCCACAACAGCCCCAGGCCCCACCCCTGGAGGCCCCGCCCCGCCTCGCAGTCCCCCGCCCCCTGAGGGGCGGGACTTGCCTGAGCCGGAGTCGGCAGCGGCGGCGGTGGCTGCGGGAACTTTCCCGGCGGGTCTAATGGCTGCGCGCGGGCCGCTGTGAGGCGCGGCGGCGAGCGGGCGCGGGGCCGCGGAGCAGCGAAGAGCGAGCGAGCGCGAGGCCGGAGCCCCGGCCAGGCCCGGCCCTCCCCGCCGAGCCCGCGATGCGCCCCGGGGCCGTCCCCCGGCGTAGCTGACGCCCCGCGGCTCCGCGAGACCCCAGCCCGGCCGGCCCCGCAGGAAGCGGCCGCTGCCGCCCAGCCTAGCACCCGCGCCGCCCGGGCACCATGGCGGGGAAGGCGGCCGCCCCGGGCACCGCGGTCCTGCTGGTCACGGCCAACGTGGGCTCGCTCTTCGACGACGTAAGTGCCGCGCCTTCGGCTGGGGAGGGGCGGCCTGCGGGTCCGGTGTCCCCCGACCTGGGGCTCTGACAGCCCTCGACCCTGGCGGGGGCCCCTGGCCCCTGGCCCTGACACCTGCATTCACAGCTGGGGACCCCGGCCCAGGAGTCCCCAGGACCCTGATGCCCCCCAGCCCATAGGTGGGAACCCCAGACTCTGCCCCCCCCCAGCCAGGGATCCCAGGCCAGAAAACCCTTAGGCCCCAGACTTTGACACCCCCACCCACGGTAGGAACCTGGACCGGGAAACCCCTTGACTGCCCCTGATCCCTGAGCCTGGACTGCCCAGCCCCTGGGCCTTGGACGCTTGAACCCTTCCCTGATTCCTGTGCCTAGAACTTAGAGACTCAGCCCCTGAGCCCCTGGCCTAACACAGACTCCAGAAGCGCAGTCTGTGGCCACCAAGCCTCCAAGGCAGCCTGAGCTCTGGTGCCTGAATCCTGATGCTGGTGCCTTGGTTCTGTTCCCCGTTCCCAGAACCCTGGACCGGAACCCCAGGACCATGGTCACTGTAACCATGGATCCTGACCTTGGAACCCTGGTTTCTGAATCATTGCCGCTGACCTCTCTCTGGTCCCTATACCCTTGCCCTCAAACCCCCAAACCAAACCATAACTCTTGACCCCCGGACTCCTAATTTGGAACCTGACCCCCAAGTCCCTGCCCCTGATCCCTAAAACCTAAATTCTGACTCCAGAACCACAGCCTTCGGATTTTGGTTCCTTGCCCCACAGCCCGATCCAACCTACCCTGGAACCCTGTATCTTTACCTCAGACCCCGGCTTCTGGCCCTGCACCCCACCCTGGGCCCCTGGACCTGGAACTCAGGCCCCTAACTCTGCTCCTGACCCTGCACCCCATCCTGGGCCCCTGGACCTGGAGCCCTAGCCTCTGGCTTTGCTCCTTGTTCCCACCCTTGAGCCCCCGCCTCCTAAACTCCACTTCTAACCCTGAACCTTAGCCCCAGATGCTGGCCTTGAGCTGGCTCCTGGCTCCTGAACCCAGGCTCCCGAACTCCATCCCCAGGCCCTTGTCTCCCTGGGTGCCCGGGGTGCAGGGCACCCTCACTGTGCTATGTAACTTGTGATTTCCTTAGTTCTCAAACGAGGGGACTCTGTTGACAGTCCTGGAGGACTTTATACTCCTTGTTTTTTAAAGAAAAAGGCGCTGAGAAGCTCCCCAAGGCCAGAAGTGGGATGCCGGCTGCCTGCGGCCTTTACCTTTTAGGGCCAGCCCCGCCCAGCCCCCAGTCCCACCCGGCAACTCTGGGAAGGAGGGGGGCATCTCCTCTGGGAGGAAGGAGGTTACTGAGGCCCAGGGGCACCGGGAGCTCCCCGAGCAGGCTGAGGCTGACCTAGTTCAGCGTTGCAGCCATGGTGCCACCCGCTGTTGGTCCTTAAACTGCCAACCCAAATAAAGCCGAGTGCGGCTCCAAGTGGCACGCTTGTTTAAGAAGAAAGGGTAATGTCACAGATGGAGCTGCGGAGCGATGTACCTCCCTCCCTCCCTCCCCTAGGTGAGCAGGTGGAGCCTTGCCAGGCCTGGGAGGCGTGTGCCACGGCTACCAGCCTGATTTAGGTGTCAGGGGAGGGTCTCATTTCCTTTCTGGCAGCGAGCATGGGTGAAGAGTTTCATTAAAGCAGAGTTCACACACAGACTCGGCTTGGTTTTTACTAATACAGGCTGGGCACTATTTCTGCGTTTTGTGTTTGACTTCCAGGCACTGGAGTGTTATACTTGCTGCTGGAGAGGCACCACTTGCCCTCGGACTTTGTTATGGGCAGCTTGATGTGGTTTCACGTGTGGTCATTCTCAGCCAGAGCCCGTATGGGTGTGTGCCTATATATTTAGCATTCTATTCTAGGCCTTCCAGTAACATGTCACTGTAACATGGCTTTGTTCAGATGATTCAGACCCGTTAGCTGTGGCTTCAAAGCCTCAGAAATGTCAGGAAAATTAGGCATGGTGGGGCATTTTAGTCTCAGAGGGGAAAGAATTTTGCTGTGCAAACGTTCTGTCCAGTAATCTTTGATTCTTAGTTCTAGAATTTTTGTTGTGTTTCAACTGTATACAACTGTAGATTTCTCTCTGTTGGTATTAAGATGGGTCACTCAATTCACTGTTTTTTTTTTTTTTGGTTTTTTTTTGTTTTTTTTTTTTGCGATGCTAGGGGTTGAACCCAGGCCTGGACCACTGAGCTGCACCCCCAGCCCATTTTGTAGATTTTATTATTTTCTGAGACAGGGTCTCGCTAAGTTACACTGACTGTCTCTGGTCTTGAACTTGCGATCCTCCTGCCTCCGCCTCCCCAGCCACTGGGATTACAGGCGTGCGCCACCATGCCCGGCTTCAATTCACTTTTGTTTAGCAGCATGTTCTGAATTTTTCTGAAAGGCTATATGGAATTTCGCACCGTGTTTGCATCTAGAAGGAGCATTTGTTTCAGTAAAGTGTATATAGGTTAATCCCACTAAGTGACTTGAGGTTCAAGGCTAAGTGGGAAAGCATCTGTCCATTTCTCACTGTATGGGGCTCTGTCCCCAGGGGCGAGGTGTCCCCTCAGTGGAGTGGTGAAGCAGGGGCCGCTTACATTCTGGGACTTTCTTCCTTGGTTTGGTTTTGGGTCATGGTACTCACGGGGTGGAAGCCTAAGTGGCGAGAGCAGTGAGTTTTGAGTGAAGGAGGCTGATTCCTTGGTTCATGCTGGATTTCAGATCAGCTGTGACTCTGTTTGCCATCGTGTGACCGTGCCCATCCGTGCTGGCTGACATACCCCTCCTCCGGTGCTCAGGCCTGTGAAGGAATCCTTTCTTGTGGGGAGCTTCTGTTTCCTTGGGAGTCTGGTTCCTGGGAGGACGTTGTCCAATTTGAATCAGACATCCTGGCTGTGAAGGGCACTTTTCCTTTTCTGCACAAGCAGTAGGTTGTTTGTTTCTACTTTTGCAGCTTTGAAAGTCTCCCTCCTGAGCTCTCTCTTCCACACCCAGAGGCGGCTCCTCTCACTGCACCGTGCATGTGAATTTGTTTATTTTCGTGGTGCTTGGGATCAGACCCGGGGCCCTGCACATGCATGTACTCCACACAGAGCTCCACACTGCGTATGTGAATTTTAATCACGATTTGTCCTTAACTCCCCGGATCTCCAGAACATCTTGTTCGGCCTGGCGTGCTTGCAGGCCGGCCACACTGCCGGCGCTGGGCTGCGCTGCCTTCAGCTTGCTTCCAGCCCTTTGACCCTACAGGCAACGTTGCCAGAAACCCATCTCAAGACATCAGTCCTTGAACCTTTATCTCGTATTCCTAAGGGTTATGGGGGACTCCTAAGAGCTCTGGCTTACCCCGGTTGTACATACTGGTGTTCACTGCACTGTGTGAGAAATCAAAACAAAATGTTAAGCACAAGAACACACATCCAGGCCGGGCATGGTGGCGCACGCCTGTAATCCCAGCGGTTCGGAAGGCAGAGGCGGGAGGATCGCAAGTTCGAGACCAGAGGCAGTCTGCGTAATTTAGCGAGACCCTGTCTCAAAAAGTAAAAAAAAAAAATGGGCTTAGGTGCAGCTCAGTGGTCCAGCACTTGCAGAGCATGCAGGCGCGAGGCCCTGGGTTCAACCCCCAGTATCGCAAAAAAAAAAAAAAAAAAAAAAAAAGAACACACATCCATGCTGCATCGAGCTGGCAGAGTGATGGGTTGCTGCACCCCGAGTGCCCCAGGCAGCGCTACCGTCCCTCTGGCAAGGGGGTGGGGAGAGGAGTCATTCCGTGGTATTATGGATAAATTGTTTAGGCCTCTGGAGAGCTGTCCTTGGCCCTTACTTGGAAGACCTCTGTCCTAGTTGGTGACCCTTGTACATCTTCAGGAGTGTCTCTTTGGCCAGTCTCCTGGGGCCCCAGGTAGCTGGGGGCACCCGTGACTTTGGGCTTCATGGTGGGGACTGCCAGATCCCCTCCCATCCCAGCGGGACTTCTGCTGTCACCGCCTCTCCCCTGGGAAGGGGCGGCCAGGGCCACGTCCCCAATGTGCTGGCGGATGTGGCTGGTGTTTTGACCAGTGGGTTTCCAGCTCTTGGCTCCTTAGCCTTCCTAGGAGTGAGTCGAGAAGGTCAAGGCCAGCTGGCGAGCTCTGGCGCTCGGCCCCACCCTTACATGGTCAAGCTGTTCCTGCCCTCGGTCCCGCCGCCTGTCCGGAGCGAGATTCCGTCTGGAGCTGGTTTCCCATCTCTCTCAGTGGAGTCTGGAGCAGCCCTGGACCGCAGGACTGCTGGCAGTGTGCGCTCCGCATGGGTGTCCATGGGAACGTCAGGTCGTCTGGCCAGCCGTGGGGTAGAGGGAGGCCGGTCAGAGCTAATGTCAGTGGGTGGGCTCTGGGTGGCCCTCTGCCCACCTCCTTACCCTGTTTCTTGTTGGTGTGGAAGTTGCTGTAGTTTCTCGCACCTTGGACTCTCTGGCCCCGGGTCCGCTCAGCTCCGCGGGCCTGCCCTCTTCTTCCCTGGCACCCTTCATGAAGGACATCTCCACTTTCTGCCTCCCAGGCTCTGCCCCGTACTCGTTCCCTGTGGGCCTCCTGCCCTCAGAGCCACAGTCAGTTCCAGAACATTCATGCCACTTCGAGAAGAAGCTCTGTGTGTTAGTGCCCCCCACCCCCCAAGCCCTGGTCCCCTGGATTTGCCTGTTCTGGACGTCTGTATAAGTGGCCCAACGTGGCATGTGGCCTTTGGGTCCCAGGGCCCACCCAGGTGTCCGTGTCAGAGCTTTGTTCCTTCTCTGGGTGGGCAGGAGTCCACGGTGTGTGGGTGCCACGTTTTGCACATCCAGTCTTGCTGGATGCCTGTTTCTGCTTTCTTCCTGCTGTGAACAGCGGTGTGCCAGTCCTCATGCACGTGTTTCCCATGGGGTGCGCATCTCACGGAATTGCCCACCCTGTGGGAACGGGTCTAGCCTCTGGAGGAGCCACCACGCGGCTTCCACGTGGCTGAGGCACATTGCCTTCCCGCTGCCAGTGCCCATTTCTCGCGTCTTCCCAGCCCATGGGGCTCTGTGTTTTTCTCCGAAGCTTTTCCCCTGGCTTCCTAGGTCCCTGCATTTGTTTTTACTCCAGGCCCTCGCCCTTCCCTGGCCTTACTTGCTCCCTGGGCCTCGCCTAGGCTCCCTGTCTGTGTGATGCAGAGCCACAGGGGTAGGGAGGCCGAGATGGCTGAGGGGGTCTCTGGCTCCCCCATGGACGGCCACTGTTCTCCCGAGGGGGCTTGGGGCTCACCCAGCTCTGTGCCGTTTGGGTGCACCCGTGAGCCTGTTCCTCAGCTTCCTTTGCCGCCTGGGCCCTGCCACGCAGCGGTGGCTGGAGGTGTCTCCGTGTTCTGCCCTGGGGTCACGGCACACCTTTTCTGTGAGAATTTCGTCTGTTCCTGAGTCTGAGACGGGACCTCACATTCCCGAGGGTGGCGGGATTGAGTGGGACAGTGTCCCGACCCCCTCACAGTTCCTGGAGCTGCTTCCTGTGATGGGAAACGGGTTCTGATTCACTAACATCCCTATTACCTTCCAGACACCATTTTATGGTGGCCTTTGATGTTCTTTGGAGTTTCGAAATGCACCTGACTGTCGTCTGCTTTCACCTGCACACACCCTGCCTCCTGGAGTCTGGGAGCTCAGTCTGTGCTCTGCGTGGTAACCGGCTGGCTTTTGCGAGCACAGTGCCCCCTTCTTCACCACCAGCCTCCATGCATCCCATTCCTGGATGGGTGCCTGGGGGGGTTCGAAATACTAAAAATCCCTCCCATTTTGAAGCAAGCACTGAGGGTGGAACTGTTGATTGGCCCCATGAGGAGTTATAGGCGGGAATATGGGAGTCCACACTATCTGCCCAGTTGTGCCGGGCAGTCTCGTGCAGGGCATAGCTATGAAGTGCCTTCTGTGGGGAAGCTGGGGCCCGCGTGTCCTCTGCAGCATGGGCTGCAGCTGGAGCGGGAGGGGGCGTGCCCCTCCTGGCCAGCATCTGTCTGGTCTCCGGGGCTGAGCCTGAGCTGGGGTGTTTCCGTGGACGTGCTGGGTCTGCCTGCGGTGGTACTGAAGCCCAGAGCCAGGCCTGCCCCCAGCCAGGTGCCCTCTGTACAGGGCTGGGAGACTGTGCTCCGAAGGCTGGGGACGCTGAGGGCAGCAGCAGGTGCTCGAGGCCGCTTAGGGTGGGGAGCAGGTTTCTCTGAGCCCGAGCTCCCCAGTGGTGGCCAGGAGAGCCGGGGGCTTCCCTCTTGGGAGGTGGGTTCCACTCAGGAGCAGCCTGCGTGGCCAGATGTCCACCCTGTGTGTGCTCAGGTTGGTATGTGCTGTTTCGGGCTCCGCCAGTGAACAGCGGTGGGCCCTGGGGCAGAGAGAGGCAGTGAGTGCAGGAGAGACTGAGCCCTGCCTTCCGTGGCACACTTCAGCTGCTGGGGACACGTGGGGATCTCCTGGGAATGGCCAGCTCAGAGCCTGGGGCGGAAGTCCCCACGGGCTGTGTTCTTTGGTGCCTCCTGAGTACCTGGCCCAGCCTGGCTGTGTGCCTCCTTCCAAGAGTTCAGGGAGGGGACACGGCAGTGCCAGCTCCCTGCAGGTGCCTTTCCATTCCGGAGAGCAGATGACACTTTGGGGTCCCTAGGAAAGGTCCAAGGATACACTGCAGGGAGGAAAGTGCTGACCTGGGTCCCCTGCTCCCCCAGCCTGACCTTGAGCTCCTTGGAGGGCTTGGGACATTCATGGAAACCTTCTGATGAGATGTGATGAGAAAACCCCCTGGGCTTCTGTCCTTAATGACGAGCCAGAAGGGCATGTCCGAGATGCGCAACCAGCCTAAGGCTGCTCTGCTCCCTGGAGCAAGAACTGTGATCTGGAAGTAGAAATGGGGCCCTGATCTAAACCAATGGTGTTGGTGAATGAGGGCTCCCTAGTGGGCTGCTGGGCTGGGATTTAGCTCAGTTGGTAGAGCGCTGCTCTGCAGTCTCTGAGGTCCCGAGTTCGATTCCCAGCACCGCAAAATGGGAGAAGGATGTGGCAACCCACTCCCGAGGCAATCCTGAAAACAGTCAGCCATTGAAAACCCTATGAGGGTCGCTATGAGTCAGACTCGACTTGATGGCACCTAACAACAACAACAAGTGGGCTGCTGCCTCCCCGTGAGCTCTCTGGGGGACAGAGCCCGGCACTGTACGTTGCCAGCTCAGATTTTTTGGCCAGGCAGGTCTTTGTGAGCATGCCTCAGGACTTTGCAGCTCTGTCATCTTCAGGGCCCTGCAGTCACAGTTGTGTCTCTGTAGAACTTAGAGACCAGAGCTCCCACGGTGCCCGTGCTGCTTCTGCAGTATAAGTATGGATTGTAAAGGGGTGGGCAGGGCACTGGAGGAGGCGCCTCTTGGATCCCCCAGTTGGAGGGAGGAGCCGTGCCGGCAGGCTGTCTGCAGGGTGCTGGGTGCCCGCCCCTCCTGTGCACACATGTGATCTTGGCGATGCACAAGAGTCCTGGGGGCTGGCAGAGGCTCTGGGTGGGCTGGGCCTGGTTCTTGACATAGGGGATTCCTGGTTGGGGGTACCTGGCGAGTACGCTGGCATGGGTGCCCATCCGCCTTGGAGCACATTGCATCTGATTTGGTTTTCTCTGTAGCAAATCCGGCGCCTTAAACTTGTCTCCAGGGCTGCAGCCACGGCCAGGCTCTGCTGGATCCTGGCCCACTTGTGGGTGACCTTGGAGCAGTTGTTGTCTGGGTCCTTCCCTTGAGGGTGTGGGACCCCTCTTTGGGGATTCCCGAGGCTGGGGGCTGTTCTCCCTGCCCTCTATCTCAGCGGCGGGTGGGTGTTGCATAGAGTTGCATTTGCATGTGGGGACTGCTTGCCAGTTCCTGCCCTCCCATCCCATCCCATCCAGCCTCCCCTCCTGTACCCTAGACTCCAGTCTCCATGCTGAATCTGCCCCTCCCCCTGCACCCCAGACCCTGATCTCCATCCTGAATCTGCCCCTCCCCCTGCACCCCAGACCCTGATCTCCATGCTGAATCTGCCCCTCCCCCCTGCACCCCAGACCCTGGTCTCCATGCTGAATCTACCCCTCCCCCTGCACCCCAGACCCTGATCTCTATGTTGAGTCTTCGCCTCCCTGTCTGTACCCTAGACCCTGGGTCATGGGCTGTGGCCGGGTCACCTCATATGGGCTGGACCTTCCAGCTGATGCTCTGTCTCCCTTCCCACTCAGGTTCGTGCCCAGCCCCCCTGTTCTCTTGCCTGGTCCTTGCGTGTGTTCCTGAGAGCAGCCGTATTGCGCTCTGGGAGGGTCAGATGCTGCTCCACGGGGTGGGCTTGATTCCGGCTCTCTGTGTAGCAGAGACTTGGCCCCGGTTTCAAGGTTTTGTCACGTTGCTCCGATGGCTTTCCATCCTTGCTCCCTTGCCTCCGAGGGCTTGTTAAGGAGATCTAGAAACAGAAGGGGTGGCTTTGACCCAAGTCTCAGTGGAGGCCTAGCAAGGCCACACCCCAGGTCCACATGGACCCTGGAGTTGGCACTGCCTCTTACCACGTGTGACCCTGGGTCACCGTCAGCCCCAGCCTGGAGGTGTGTCAGTGAGCCAGAATCACACCTCACCGGCTGGCTGAGGACGGCGAGGGAGGGCGTGGATGTCCCCTGCCTCTTGGTCCATCCCCTGGGCAGCTGTGAGGCGGCAGGGCCATACAGGGTTTACTCCAGGGCCTGCCTCAGTCCTAGTCCTGAGAGGGACACTTGGCCGGGGCCCTCTGGGGTAGCAGCCTCATCTTCACTGTGTCCCCAGGGCACTGAGCCAAACGCCCACTGCCCGGATGGCCAGCCAACCGTTCCCTGAGCCTGAGCGCACATGGCTAACGGTCACAGCCTCTCACGCAGGCTGGCCCTGCTCCCAGCAGCCCCATCAGCTGCTTCCGCCCGCTCTGGTGTGCGGGGCTCCCAGGCAGCTTGGTACCCACGGCTGCGCAGTGCCCGGCTCACCCTCCCGTTCGTTCTCCCCTTCCCAGTGCCTGCCGTCTGAGCGGACCTGACTTCCGTGTCTGTGTGCCTCGGCATCTGTGGTTCTTTTCCAGGGACCCCCCGGGCCCTTTGCCTGGGCAGGCCGGGTTCACTCCTCCTCCCAAGACCGGCTCGTGTCCTGGCTCTGGGCGGCGCACTCGAACTTCTCATCCCCCCACCCAAGGCCTTTCCAGGCTCTGCCGTGTCACGTGGGGTCTCGGTGTCCACCGTGTTCATCGAACGCGTCATACTGAATCTGCCTCTCCCCCTGCACCCCAGACCCTGATCTCCATGCTGAATCTGCCCCAGCTGTCCAAGGCCAGCACCCCTGGGGTGCGGGCCAGACTGTCCTTGTTTCGAGTCGTACTTGAGGGGGTGCAGGGCAGGCACACAGGGCCGGGCAGGTCCCTTGGAGGTTCCTGAGCCCTCAGTTGGGATGAAAGTGGAGGCTGGGTGGGGGCACGTAAGTCATTCAAAGGGAAAGCCAGGCCTTGCTCCTCGTGTGGTGGCGGGGTGCTGGCTGTTTGTGCCTTGTGCATTTCTGGGGGACAGTGTGGACAATGGCACTCTGGGCGGTCTCTGGGCAGGTCTCTGAACTGGCTCCTGTGGCTTGCTTTTGCGTTTTCACTGTTCCCAGTTTCGCTGAGGAATGACGTGAGTACCATGCAGTTCGCCAGTGTGGCTGCACAGCTCAGAGCGTTCAGAAACATTCACAGGTGTGCGGCTGTCACCATGTTGCGCCTTTGTGACCCTTCCCGCCTGGTGCTCCGTGGCGCTTGGCCTCTGCTCTTGGCCCCAGCCCCTCCCCACTCTGTCCTCCTGCAGGGCTGTGCCTCTGCCGAGCCCACCACGCCGGGGAGTCTGACAGCGCGCGCTCTCACGCAGTCGGCTCCGTGGCCGAGGTTTTGTGAGGTCCATTTGTTGCTCCGTGTGTCCACGGCTCCCGTGGCTCATGGCTGAGGTGTATTCCGCTGCCTGGATGCGTTGGGGCTGCCGTGAGTGACTGTCCGTGTCTGTGGGGGTGTGGGTGCTTGCTTTTCTGGGGTTCGCTTTTTTGGGAACTGCCTGGTGCCGTCCACAGGGCCTCCGCCAGCTCACACCATCCAGCAGCACACAGGGCTCCGCTCCGCCCACCATGCTGATGGCTGGTGGGTGGGGGTTGCCTCTCCTTGGGTTTTTTTTTTTGCGGTACTGCGGGTTGAACCCAGGGCCTCGCGCCTGCGTGCTCTGCAAGTGCTGGACCACTGAGCTGCGCCCCCAGCCCATTTTTTTTTGCCTTTTGAGACAGGGTCTCCTCGCTAAGTTACGCAGACTGCCTCTGGTCTCGAACTTGCGATCCTCCCACCTCCGCCTCCCAAGCCACTGGGATTACAGGTGTGTGCCACCGCGCCCGGCTCCTTGGAGTTTTGATTTGCATTTTTGGCCTCTGCTTTTAAATACCAGCCATCTACAAGTTGGTTCTTTTGCCTCGTAGTGGCTTTTGGCAGGCAGATGACGGTTGATGGGGAAGGCTCCCTGACGTTGGCCTCCTGCTACCCCTGCGTGGGGTGCTGGGACCCCTGCTGGGGGCCTTGCCTGCCTGGACAGATGGACAGGTGTGGTCATGTCACACCTCTGAGCAGAGGTAGTGCAGGTGAAACAGGATTCAGGACAGGTGTGTTTCCTCGAGCGCCACTGCGGATGGAGTGGGGAAGGGGAGTTTCTGGAGTACTTCAGATCGTCCTGGGAAGCCGTGCTGGATGGAGTGGGGAAGGGGAGTTTCTGGAGTACTTCAGAGCGTCCTGGGAAGCCGTGCTGGATGGAGTGGGGAAGGGGAGTTTCTGGAGTACTTCAGAGCGTCCTGGGAAGCCATGCTGGATGGAGTGGGGAAGGGGAGTTTCTGGAGTACTTCAGAGCGTCCTGGGAAGCCATGCTGGAGCGGCTCAACTTTGCACGCATGGTCTGAACGTTAGAGATGGTGTATTTCTGTCATGGGATGGATGTGACAATTGAGTCACGAGGTGTGAGAGTCCAGTTGTTATTGTTGTTAGGTGCGGTGTTGTTGTTGTTGTTGTTAGGTGCCGTCGAGTTGGTATCCGACTCATAGCGACCCTACATACAATAGGTGAAACACTATTGTTAGTGCTTCTCTGCTGTTCATAGGGTTTTCAATGGTGGACTGATTTTTGTGAGAGGGTTGCCGGGTCCTTCTCCCAAGCCTATAGCACCTGGTGTTCCCAGCCATCTCCCATCCAAGTACTGACCAGGCCCAACCCTGCTTAACTTCCTAGATCTGACGGGATCAGATGCCACAGGGCTACGGCTGCAGGCTAGGTGCGGTGTTAGCTCCAAGTTATTAACACCAGCGAGAAAGAGGGTCATCCAGGATTTACACACAGTGCCTTTGAGTGTTTGGGGCCAGGCTTGAGTTAGCAAGCAGCATTGGGGTGCATAGGGACAACTTAATTTATAAATACAAATTAGAATTCTGTGCAGCAGCCGTGGTTTAGGTGGATATGCAGGGTCAGCCTCTGGTAGTTATGTGCGTTAGGCTATATGGGGTCAGCCCTGATTAGTGGCACATGTTAGAGATGCGAGTTGGCCTCAATTAGTGGTGCATTTTAGGGTACGCGGGTCAGCCTTGTTCATGGTATGCATTAGGGTACACATTAGGGTATGTGGTTGGGCTTGGTCACTGTTGTACATTAGGGTGTGCAGGTCAGCATCGGTTAGTGGTGTACGTTAGGGTGTGCGGGTCAGCCTCTGTTAGTGATGCACATTAGGCACATGGGTCGGCCTTGGTTAGTTGTGCAGATTAGGGCACATGGGTTGGTGGCCTAGGTTTACTGTTGCATGTTAGGATATGCAGGTCAGCATTGGTTAGTGGTCGGCCTCGGGTAGTGGTTCACATTACGATATGTGGGTCAGCCTTGGGCAGTGGCGCACGTTAGGGCACGCAGGGTCAGCCTTGGTTGGTGGCATGTACTAGAACATTTGGGCCAGTTGTATGTTGTTAGTGTTTATGGGGAGGCCCGGAGAGGACTCGGGAGCCCAGAGCCTCCTCTTCTGCTGCCTACAGGTGCAGGGGGTTCTACAGGTCATTTCGCATCTCCCAGCCTTCCTGGGTGGGGACCACCCCCCATTACCTTCTCTCCTGGTTGCCTGGGTGGGTGTGTTTGTGGATTGAGGTGTCAGTCTGGGAAGTGCTCTGAGGCCACGCTCTGTGGACCCCTTACCGGAGCTGTGTGTGGGATTGTATTTACACTGTGGCTAAGCCAGGATGGGCCAGGTTTGGGCACCTGTTGGGGGAGGTGGGGCCTCCAGACTAGGAGTCCCCGCCATTAGCACCTGTGCTCCCTGGCTATAGGGGGAGGCTCAAGCCTTGACCTGGGCTGTGGGTCACAGGACAGCCACTGTAGGGCAGCCAGAGGGCCTGTGGCTGCTTCAGTGTGGGAAAACAAGAGGAGACGTGGATCTGGCCCTGTTTCTCTGTTGAGGGAGATGCCTGACCTGATCTCAGGTGTGGGTGACGGCCGTCCGGCTCACTCCTTGCTGCACCTCCTGTTGTCTCCCCAGGACCCTCGGCATCCCCAGGGTGTTTTGGCTAGGCCTGGTCATCCCTCTCCCTACCCCACTGGCCCTGTTGGAGTTGGCCATTGGGAGGGCTTTGGGTGACTGGCCTTCTATGGTTGGGCCTGGCCATCCCTGAGTAAGGGTAGGCCATGTCCCGGGGACCTGGCCAGCCTCCTGGAAGGGGCTACCTGGTGCATTTGGGCCCACGGCTGCGTTCGCCACACACCTTGTGTGAAGGGTCCTGGGGCCCGCACTCCAGCCCCGAGTGCCATCTTTTACCTCCCTCTGGGCTTCACAGTGGCTGTCTGCTGCTGATCCTGTGAGGTGGTAGGATGGGGGTCAGCAGGGCACACCCCCGGATGATGCACACGTGGAACCCAGAGTGTCTGGGAAGCCTCCTCTGGAGCGCTGGAGACCTCGTGCCCTATTTGTCAGCTGTTCCCTGGGGTGCTCTGGGCCACGTTCTGATGCAAGTTGGCCCCAGTTAGTGGCGCATTTTAGGGTACGTGGGTCAGCCTTGGTTCGTGGTGTGCATTAGGGTACGCATTAGGGTGTGTGGTTGGGCTTGGTTACTGTTGTACATTAGGGTGTGCAGATCAGCATTGGTTAGTGGTGTACATTAGGGTGCGTGGGTCAGCCTGGGTTCGTGGTGTGCATTAGGGTACATGTTAGGGTGTGTTGTTGGGCTTGGTTACTGTTGTACATTAGGGTGTGCAGGTCGGCATTGGTTAGTGGTGTATGTTAGGGTGTGTGGGTCAGCCTCGGTTCGTGGTATGCATTAGGGTATACGTTAGGGTGTGTGGTTGGGCTTGGTTACTGTTGTACATTAGGGTGTGCAGGTCAGCATTGGTTAGTGGTGTACATTAGGGTGCGTGGGTCAGCCTCGGTTCGTGGTGTGCATTAGGGTACACGTTAGGGTGTGTGGTTGGGCTTGGTTACTGTTGTACATTAGGGTGTGCAGGTCAGCATTGGTTAGTGGTGTACATTAGGGTGTGTGGGTCAGCCTTGGTTCGTGGTGTGCATTAGGGTACACGTTAGGGTGTGTGGTTGGGCTTGGTTACTGTTGTATGTCAGGGTGTGCAGGTCAGCATCGGTTAGTGGTGTACGTTAGGGTGTGCGGGTCAGCCTCTGTTAGTGATGCACATTAGGCACACGGGTCGGCCTTGATCGGGCCTGGCGCTGTGTCCCCATCTGGGGTCACAGAGCTTCATTGGGATGCTTTGGTGGGCTTTGCTTCATCTGTTCCCCAAGGGCTGCAGAGCACATGAACCGCTGTGTAATCTAGGGTTACTGGGGTCCCCTCCAGAGAGGCCTGCTGTGTTGGGAATGGCATCTGTCTGAGGGCAGCACATTTGTGGGAAACGTGTGCCGGCTGCTTTGCTTCCTTGTCACAGTTAGGGCTTTTCGGATCTGTCATAACTTCCTGTTTTGGTAACAACCTGGCCACCCTTGCTGCTGCGTCAGGCAGGGCATACTCAGTGCGCTGTCCTGGCGGGAGGGGTGGCCTGGGCCACATGCTGGGGGCAGGGGAAAGAGAGGCAGTGCCCTGGTGACAGATGTGGGCTTTCTGAGGCCCTCATAGGGCAGGCAGGGTCTCAGCTACTGCCCCGCTCTTGGTGGCTCTGGTGACCTGCTCAGGACAAGGTTCCACAAGAGTTGGACCTTTGTCCAGGGCCTGGGTAGGGCAGGGGCACCTAGCGGCTCCTGGAGGCCTCCCCTGCACCTCCCGAGCACAGTGGCCAGGAAGCCCGGGGAGCCTCTGCCAGGGCCCAGGTGGGGCTGCCTTGTCTAGGGTGGGGCCCCCAGTATAGCGTTCAGGGAGCTCATAGAGTCCCAGGGAAGGACCCAAGTGCAGCTGGGGGCAGGGTGGGCATGGTGGCCAGGGAGAGAGGACGGCCCTTGAGAGCCGTGGGTGCTGAGGAGGATGTGGGTGGTCCAGAGGGGATCGTCTGGGGTGGGAGGAAGGGCCTGTGGCAGCCAGGACCTAGCAGGCCGGAGCTGTGGCCCCTTGGGCGAAGGTCAGGGTTCTGTAACTGTTATGCACAGGGACCTGGCAACCAGCCCTTCACATGGCCTGGAGCGTGGCTGTGGCCCCTGCCCCCTGGCCTCGGAGCACAAGCCAGATGAGGGGGTCTGCACGGGCCCCTGAGGACGGCTTGGGACACAGAATGCTCTGGCTGCGGAGACCACCCCAGGCCCTGGAGCAGGGGGAGGATCCGGGCTGCTGGTAAAGCAAGGAAAGGATGCCCCCCGGGCGCTGTGACGAGGCTCAGAGCCGGGAGCTGTGTGGTGGACGTGGCTGCGGGCAGCAGCGACAGGTGCTGCAGGCTGAGGTGCGGCGTGCACCAGTACTGCTCAGGGCCTGCGCCTTCTTCCCGGAGGGCAGAGGGAGGCTGCAACCCAGGTCTGCCTTCAGTGGGAGGACGTGGCAAGTTGTTGGGGGCCACACTTGGATCCCCACTGTTGCTGTCCCCCAGGGCGGGGCCTCGAGTCTGGCCAGCCCCCTCTGCTGGCAGCTGGGGCCCTGAACCCCTGTAGTCTGATTCTTGAATCTGCTGATAAGCGGCTAATGCGGAAGAAGAAGAAGGGGGACTAGGTGGGGGAACCAGGGGGGAGCAGGGAACCTTGAGTGACGGGGGGAGCTCTGGGGCCTTTGGCTGGTGAGGGGTGTGAGGTGGCACCTGTTTTGATGCAGTGCGGTCTGCAGGCACCTGCAGCAATGAGTATCTGTTTTGGGATTTTTGCCCCTTTCTTGGGGTTCCTTGGATTTTCATTTGGGACCTCTGTGGCCCTTGCAAATCTTTTTTCTTTTTCTTTTTTTTTTTTTGTGGTAGTGGGGGTTGAACCCAGGACCTCACGCTTGCATGCTCTGCAAGTGCTGGACCACTGAGCTGTGTCCCCAGCCCATGTTTTTACTTTTTGAGACAGGGTCTCACTAAGTTACGCAGACTGCCTCTGGTCTCGAACTTGTGATCCCCCTGCCTCTGCCTCCCAAGCTGCTGGGATTTCAGGCGTGCGCCCCCGAGCCCACCTGCCCTTGCAAATCTTGTCTAAGTTGCTGATATTACTTTGCTGAGGGGGGTGACAGGTTTGTGGCCAGATGCTTTTTGCGGTGGTGCCTGACAGTGTTCTCGGGAGCACGTTGCTGAGGTCGGCGTGTGTGTTCAAGTGGAGTCTGGCTGTGTAGCCCAGGCTGGCCTCTGCCCGCCCAGGCCTCGGGGGAGACACGCTGCGTGCCTGGCTCTCGCCTGACGTTGTCTTTCCTGTGGCTCCTATTGTGCTTGCTTCATTCTGTGGCTTTCTTGGTTTTTTTTCCCCGGATGCCCCGGTACTGGTTTGGAAGTTGGTGCCGGGAAGTATGGCCAGTCTCCCATGGAGGCAGAGCGGTGGCCGCGCTCCGGGTGATGGTTTCCCTCCGCCCCTCCTGCCCTGGAGTCTGAGGTGTGTGGTTCTAGTCTTCCACCCTGACCTGTGTCTGTCACCCTGTGAGGCAGCAGATCGATGCCGTGGGGCAGTCAGTGCCTTGAGAGCACAGTGGTCCTTGAGGGCGCCAGGAGCAGCTATCTGCCTTGGTGGCCCCTGCTCGCCGAGGACAGCCTTCCGCTTTGCAGAGCAGCGCTGGGGGCTTCCTGCAGACTCCTCCTTTCAAATGAGAGGCCTTCTGCACCGAGGTGGGAGAAACAGCCATTTCTGGCTTTGTGGATTAGCTGCTCACTTTCCATTGAGCCAGACTTTTTTCTTCTTGTCTCTTTTCTGAGCACTGTGGTTACTCAGTGTAGAGGGTCATCAGGTGCCTCCCCACCCTTGGTGCCCATGGCCTGGAGTTCCTCAGCTGAAGCGCTGGCCACAGGTCATGAGGTCATTTTGATGGCCAGACCATACTAAGGCTGCAAGGAGCGCAGAGCAGGTTTGGGGTGGGTGAGTGAGGCCTGCTGGGCGGCCTTCCTGTCCTCTTGCCTTGCTTCCTTCCTTCCTTCCTTCCTTCCTTTTCCTTGTAGCAATTTAGACCCCGTTCTAAAATTTAAAAAATGTGAAAACCAGAGGTGCTGGAGGTGTGGCTCAGTGGTAGAGCACCGGCCTAGAAAGGATGAGCCCCCCGCTCCCTGCCCTGCGCCCACTGCCTTCTCCTTTGGAGAGTTCTGGTCTCCGATGAGGTTGGGCGCCGATCTGACATGAGTATTGTTGCTCAGAGTGATCAGATTCTCACTCTTGATGAATAAAATCGAATTGTGATGGATGTGAATGTGACGCCCCAGGCTGCTTGTTGTTAGGTTCCGTCAAGTCGGTATCCGACTCATAGCGACCCTCATAGGGTTTTCAATGGCTGACTGTTTCGGGATTGCCTTGGGAGTGGATTGCCAGGTCCTTCTCCCATTTTTGCGGTGCTGGGAATTGAACTCGGGACCTCAGAGATTGCAGTGCAGCGCTCTACCAACTGAGCTAAATACCAGCGCCCAGGTTGCTTAGTTTGTGGAGAAGGCATAGCAGTGATCAGGCTTGGAGTTTATTCAAGGCACGCAGGAGAGTCTGGAGGCAGCTGGAAGGGACAGGGTGCTGTGTGTCCCCGGCTGCCTTTCTGTAGCCTTGTGTGTGACTGGGTACTGGGGCCACAGCAGAGCCTGTGTCTTCCCTGAGGCTGGCTTGGGAGTGGTCTGGGCACTTGTGCCTCCACACTGCCTGACATGAGGCTCCCTAGAGGCGGCTGGTGCCAGGGCAGATCAGAGCTAGTCCTTCTTCTTCTTCTTCTTTTTTTTTTTGGTACTGGGGTTTGAACCCAGGGCCTCACGCTCACATGCTCTGCAAGTGCTGGACCACTGAGCTGCACCCTCAGCCCATTTTTTTTACTTTTTGAGACAGGGTCACACTAAGTTATGCAGACTGCCTCTGGTCTCAAACTTGGGATCCTCTTGCCTCCACCTCCCAAGCTGCTGGGATTGCAAGCATGCGCCACTGAGCCTGGCCATCTAGTCCTTCTTGATGGGTGCCACCTCCCCGAGCTCTCCCTGGATCCTGGTGCCCTGCACAGCACTTGCCTTGTTTCTCTCCGCTGGAGGCGTGGCCTCGTCAGGGCTCCCAGCAGGGCTGTGAGTTGGGAGCTGCTCATCACTTCCCGGTCAGGGCCCCGCCGTGGGCTGGAAGAGCCTGGGCGTGGCGGGGGCAGCAGTGGCTCTAAGGTGGGAGTACCACACGAGGACCCCAGTTGTCTTTTCTCCTTGGCTGCAGTGAGTGCTGCAGTGGGTGGCAGGGAAGTGGCGTGCATGGCACTGACACCGTGGATGGAGTCCTGGTGCATTTTCTCAGGACTTTGTGGCTTCTGCAGAGCATGGGGCTGAGCTATTCAGAGGTGCCTTTGGCGCCGACACCCCCGCACAGTGGTGACTTCCAGGGCAGCCTTCCCAGGTGCTTGCTGGCCGCCGCCTCTGTGCTTCCCGTGCAGTCCCAGGCTCCCGACTTGCTGCAGACCCCAGGCCCCACAGTGGGGGCTTGTGGGAGTTGCCATCACCTCCACTTCTCGCACGCTGCACCCAGCCCTGACTGAGCCAACAAAACCAAATGTCCCTCGTCGACAGCTCGGAGCCGTCTCCTCTCGGACTCTGCTAGGCCCTGCGCTCTGGGTCTGGCTCTCACCTGGGCTGGCCATCTGGCAAGGTCCTGGACCCACTGAGCTGGCCACTTGCTTCTTGTGGGCCTTGCTTCCAAGCCAATGCAGTTACCCTGCCGGGGAGACCCTTCCGCTGGCCGCCAGGGAAGGGTTTCTCGCAGGCAGCAGCTGCTGGGAGTTTGGGAGCCATGTGCGCTCACCTTTGCACACGGGTTATTGTCAGGTGCTGTCGAGTCGGGTCCCACTCATAGAAACCCTGTATGCAACAGAATACAAAGACCTCTGACCTGACACTGCGCCACGCCCAGCACTAGTGTCAGTGCTTCTCTGCTACTCATAGGGTTTTCTTTCTCCTTTTCTGTTTTTGTGGTACTGGGGTTGAACCCAGGCCCCCGCGCTTGCATGCTTTGCAAGTGCTGCACCACTGAGCTGCACCCCCAGCTCATTCTTTTTTTTTTTACTTTTTTGAGACAGGGTCTCGCTAAATTACCCAGACTGCCTCTGGTCTTGAACTTGCGATCCTCCTGCTTCTGCCTCCCGAGTCGCTGGGATCGCAGGCGTGTGCCACAGCACCCGGCTCACTCATAGGGTTTTCAATGGCAAGTTGTTTTGGGGGTGGGTTGCCAGGTCCTTTTCCTTATCCTGCAGCACTTGGTATTCCCGGGCAGTCTCCCACTCAAGGACTAACTAGGCTGACCTCGCTAGCTTCTGAGATCAGGCGGGATCCGATGCTACGGTGCTATGGCTGCACAATTGTGCACGAGTGTTGTGGCCCAAACCAGCAGCTTCCTTTGGACTAGGGTTCCACTCATTCCAACCCCACTGAATGAGGATCATGTGTAAACATGTCCCTATCCATGGAGTACTAGTTATTTCATTTGGAAAAATCTGTACTGGGTGTATTTATTATTGTTCTTTTAATTAAAGTAAAATTCAGGTAGCATAACATTCATGCTTTAATGTATATACAGTTCAGTCATTTAGTATACTTGCAAGGTTGTGCAGTAGTCACCATGGTCTAATTCCAGAATATTCTTATCATCCTGAAACAAAACCTAATGCCATTTGGAGTCATGCCCATCTCTCCCAAGCCTTGGCAACCACTAACCAGTGCACTTTCTGTCTCCGTGAGTTCACCTGCTCCGTATGTTTCATATAAAAAGGATCAAGCAGTCTGTGTCCTGTCTGACTGTTATTCAGCATAGTGCTTTCAAGGCTGATCCATGTGGTGTTCGTTGCAGTTCATTAGTAGAGACACCAGGTTTTGTGTGTCTGTTAATCAGCTGATGGGCATCGGTCTGTTACAAATGGTGCTGCTGTGACCATTGGCGTACAAGTCTGTTTGAATACGTGTTTCATTGCTCCTGGGTATGCGACTCCTTGTGCAGGTGCTGGGTACAATGACCAACTTGTGAGGAACTGCTGGGTGTTTTCCACCGTGGCTGTTTTTGCTATCAGTGTACTAAAACAACACTTGTTATTGTGTCTTTTGATTGCAACCACCCTGGTAGTTGTAAAGTGGTTTTGATGTGCATTTACCTGATGACGTTGAATGCTTTTTCGTGTGTTTATTGGGTATTTGTATGTCTATTTTGAAGATTCAAATCCATAACACATTTACAGTTTCTTTATTGTTAGATTGTAAGAGTTCTTTACATATTCTGGATAGTAGGCCCTTACCAGCTGTATGATCTGCAAATATTTTCTCCCGTTTTGTGTCTTGTGTTCATTTCTTGACAGTGTCCTTTGAAGCACAGCTGTTTTAAATTTTGATGAAGTCCACCTTTTTTCTTTGATGACTTTGTGCTTCAAATGTTGTATGCAAGAAATTGCTGCCTAGTCTCAGATCACAAAGATAGACTCCTATGTTTTCATCTAAGACTTACAGTTTTAGCTCCTACACATCGGACTTGATGCATTAATAGTTAATTTTTATATATGGTGTGAGGTAGAGGTCTTCTTTCTTTTGTATGTACGTATCTAATTGTCCCGCACCGTTTATTGAAAAGACTCTTATTTATCCCCAAATTGTCTTGCTTGTCTTACTGAAAATTGACTAGAAACACATGAATATTTTTCTGGACTCTCAATTCCTTTCATCTGGGTCTGTCTTTTTGCTGGCATTACAGTACCGTCTTGATCATTGTAGCTTTGTAGTGAGTCTTGACATTGGGAAGTGTGGATCCTCCAACTTTGTTGATTTTTTTCCCCCTGTCTTGTTTTGGCTATTCTTGCTCCCTTTCTTTTCTATATGAATTTTAGGATGAGCTTGTCAATTTCCACAAAAAAAATCTGTAATTTGGGTAAAGAGTGGCTTGAGTCCATAGAGTGCTCCTGGGAGTATTGCAATCATAGCTGTATTCTTCCTGTCAGTGAACATGGGACGTCTTTCTACTGGGTTTCCAAAAAAAGTATGTACATTTTAAGAGGTATTGTGTACGTATTACTTTTCAAAGTTGAATTGAATTACAATAGCACTGTGTAATATGATCTCTTGTAATTACAGAAGTCAAACATTACTTGTATTCATCTTTTGTTATCAGTATATATTATTATAATTTTACTACAGGTTTTTCCTTAAAATTTATACATTTTTGGCACCCTCTGTACTCATTTAGTTCTCTTTAATTCTTTCACTGATGTTTTGTAGTTTTTAGTGTAAGTCTTGAATGTCTGTTAAATTTATGCATTTTTTTAAACTTACAATAGGTCTGTTAAAATTTTTCTCCTTCTGAGTCAGCTTTGGTAGTTTGTGTCTTTCTAGGAATTCTCAGGTCCCCTAGTTACATAAAGCCTTGGCACCGCCCGTTCTCCGTGTTCCTCTTGACCTTGTTCACTCCTGTAAGGTCAGAGGTGACGTCCTCTCTTTCATTCCTGAGCTTTGTCATTTGAGTCTTCTCTACTTTTCTGTCAGTCTAGCTACGGGTTTTTCCATTTTGTTGATTTTTCCAAAGAATCAACTTTTGCTTTCATTGTTTTTTTCTCTTTTATTTTTTGTTCTCTGTGTTGGCTGCATCTAGAGTTGAATCAGAGGGAAAATTTCCTGAAAATTCCCACTGCTGCCGCTGTAGGTCTGCGAGAGAATTTTATCCTTCTGCCTTTGCCCCATCTTTGCTTGGGGTGGTGGGCACCAAGCCTGCTTTTTCCTGAGCAGAAACTTTTTTATTTTATTTATTTTATTTTTATTGGAAATTTTTAACGTACACCTTAATGTGATTCATTCTGACATGCTTTTCATTGTGACATTTCCATAGATGCATTTTTTGTACTTTATTCATATAGGTTCCCCCTTACCCTCTTGTGCGCTTCCTCCCCCCCATGCCACCCCCCATCAAAGATTTCTCTACCATTTACTTGTCTTTTTATGGTAATATTTTTCTATATATCCTTGGGTTCCAGTTCTGCTTAAGATAGAAACTTTTTCTGTAGTGAACTTTCTTTTTACCTTGTCAGAACTATTACATGCATTTTCTAGACCATCTGTAATAATACCGTTCTTATCTTTTTTCTTTTATGATCCGACCTTTATATAGGATTTTTTCCTTCTTATAATTTTGATTCACCTCCCACATATGAGTGAGAACATGTGGTGTTTCTCTTTCTGAGCTTGTGGTCGTTCACAGTTCATAGTTTTCTCCAATTCCATCTATCTTGCTGTGAATGGCTTATTTCATTTTTGATTGCTGAGTAGTATTCCGTTGTGTATATGTACCGTAGTTTTTTTTATCCATTCTTCTGTTGAAGGGCACTTTGGTTGATTCTATATCCTCGCTATTGTGAAAAGTCCTGAGCAGAACCTCAGCGTTTCCTGTGCAGGCAGACGTGGCCCACCCCTGATGGGCGTCCTGGGCCCTTGGGGTTTAGTTCTTTGAGGCCTTGCTTCTGCGCGAGTGAGCCTCGGGGCAGTTTTCCTCTCTGTACACTGGCACCCGGGTGGGGGAAGGGCATGTATTGGGGATTGGTTGACTTGTTTGATTGAACCAACGTAAGGCAGGCAGGTGTCAGACTCCAGCAGAAAACTCTGAATGCCCCAGCGTCTTCTGAGCCAGTTGCCCCGCAGTACTGGGCCACCAGCTCTGAGATGTGAGAGGACCCCCACCCCGCACCCCAGGCTGCGTACCTGTCCTGTCTGGATTAGCCAGGCTCCAGTGAGCTCTCCTATATCTTGGCCTTCGCCTCTGACATTAGGGAGAAAGCAACACTTGAGATCATCTTTGGGAAGGGACTTGAACGTTACTGGAGGCTGGAGGGTCTGCCACCTGCCACTTCCACCAGAACAGCTGCGAGACAGAAACTGATGGCGGAGATTGGCTCATGCAGGCCTGGGCCTGAGGAAGACGGGGTGGACTCTCCATCTCAAAACCGCTGTCTTCAAGGGGAACAGACCCTCAGAGCTCTTACGGGAAGGTAGGTAGGAAACTCCTGGTGCACTCCTGTGTTGCACTGAGTTCTTTGTCCTCAGCTCCAATTTTCATGGCTTTTCTTTGACAGTTTGCAGGGCAGAGCGATGTTATTTTTCTTTGAAGGTCAGTTTCAGGCTGGCCCTCCTGTGTTGCGTATTAAAATATACCAGCGTTGCGAGTCAGTAGGTGCCAGCTGAGGGGTGTGTGTGTGTGTGTGTGTGTGAGAGAGAGAGAGAGAGAGAGAGAGAGAGAGAGAGAGAGAGAGAAGGAGAGGCAGGGAGGGGGAGAGAGAGCGAGGGGTCCCTCTTTGGAATTTAGAATTGCCGTGTGAAGAGAATGGGCTGTGAGGGAGGAAGGCAGAGGCAGCAGGTTCTGTTTCTCCTCACTCTGTCTACGTTGCACATCAGAAAGGGAAGCTAAGCTGTTTTCTTTCTGGCCAGGTGCCGTTCAGATGGCTTTCTTCCTTCTCGTACAGCCCTGAGCATTTGGTAACTGGGCGTTATGAACTCTGGTACAGGAAGAAGTGCCCTTTCAACACTTTCCACTCAGCGGCTCTTTGCAGCCGCCCCAGGCCTCGAGTGCTGGGTGCTGTCTCCTTGCACCTGCTCCCTGGGGGTTCAGAGAAGCCAATGATAGGTCTGCCTGCACAGCACAGGGTGCAGGTTCCTCTGGCTTGCCTCATTCCTGAGGCTGACCCTGGTCATTAGGGAATATGGACCCTTGCCACCTTGGGGGCAGTGGTGGGCGTGGCCTCCTCGCCCGCCTGCCCGCTTACCTTGGTGCAGTGGACAGTTCTCACTGTAATTCGCTGTGAGCAAGAGGCTGTAACTCAGCTGGCGCCGCGTCCTGTAGAAACGGTGACCCAGCAGTGCCGTGACTTCCTTCCTCCCCGTTACCTCTGTTGCACTGATTCAGGCCTCTCGGTGTCACCTCTGCTGCAGCTGGTACAGTTGTGAGGAGACCAGGACGGTGGGGCCAGGGCTTCCCAGGTGTGGAGTACCTTTTGGAGTGAGCTGAGGCAGCTCCTCACTAAGCCCAGAGCTGCAGCCCCTGGGCCTTGCTGGGGTGGTGGGCTTGCTGTCTGCTGGCTGCAGCCTTGGTCAGCAAGGCCCAGGCCCATCGAGGTCATCAGGTGGGTCTTCTGCTCCTCAGAGCCTTTAGGACGGTGTCTCATTCTCGTGGTGAGCACCTGTCTTTGTCCAGGATGTTGGTGCACACAGTGTCCCATGGGGGCCTCTTGCTCCCAGATGCCCGTGAGGCTGTCCTGTGTGGGCCGGCTGCCAGCTGCTGGCTGTCAGGGAGTACCAGCTGCAGGTACTGTTCCCTGCCTGGGCTGGGGAGCGCCTGGGTTGAGCAGGCACTTTGGGCATGGGGTTTAACTGGAAGGTAGAGGCAGGACTGCAGTATAGCATCCCTCACCTTGTTTAAGCAGGAAATCTGAAACACAAACACTTAGGTTGCTCCTAGGAAGAGCCCCATGGCCAGGCGTGGCAGCCCGGTGAGGAGGGGTTGTGCTCTCTGGCTGTTCTGTGAGCTGAAGGCCCCTGTCCCTCCACGTGCCCTGCTACCCTCGCTCCGATGGGTACCAGGCATGGCCTCCGCAAGTCACCCCATGTAGAGCTCAGCTCTGCGAGTGGGGTGGGCGCTGGAGCCCAGGGGACTTGGACAGGCCTGTGGCCACTCCTGTGGGGTGATGGCATGTGTCCGGCAGCCACAAGCTCAGAGCTGGCCGCACCTGAGCAATGTGTCACAATCTGTAGACCAATGTCCCACAGCAGAAGTCAGGGGCTCTTCCTTCCTTTTCTTTTCTTTTATTTTTTCTGGTACGGCTTTGCAAGTGCTGGACCACTGAGCTGCACCCCCCAGCTCATTTTCTTACTTTTTGAGACAGGGTCTCGCTAAGTTACACAGACTGCCTCTGGTCTCAAACTTGCAATCCTCCCCACTCTGCCCCCCAAGCCGCTGGGATTACAGGCGTGCGCCACTGCACCCGGCAGGAGCTCATCCTTTCTGGGATCAACTCTTTGTGTCTGGGCCCAAGGGGTGGCCCCTGCTGACCCCTGCCCAAGTCACCCCTATGAGGTGTCCCCCTGCCTCTTCTTCCCTCCTCACTGACTGGGACTGACCTACACATCAGGGAAGATTCTGTTGCATATTGGGATCCTAAACTCATCCCAGCCTGCAGCTGTAGCCTTGTGGCATCCGATCCCATCACGTCTAAGCTAAGCAGGGTCGGGCCTGGTTAGTCCTTGGATGGGAGACCGCCTGGGAACACCAGGTGCTGTAGGCTTGGGAGACGGACCTGGCAACCCACTCCCAAAAATCATTCTGCCATTGAAAACCCTATGAACAGCAGAGAAGCACTGACAATAGTGTTTCCCCTGTTGTAGGTAGGGTCGATATGAGTTGGATACCGACTTGACAGCATCTAACAACAAGAACAAACTCATCCCAGAACTGGTCAGGTGACGTGTGGGCTGACTGGCCTGGGGGTCCAGTGCCCACCCCTGTGGCACACAAGGGACGGGGGACAAGGCCCCCTAGGAACAGGGTGCTGCCTTTGCGGCATGTTGCAGCAGCTGGGCCTCTTTTCCCTCACGCTGTGCCTGAGGGCGCTGCTGGGCTGGCATCCTGTTGACCCCCTCTGGGGCTGACTAGCTGTGCAGAGGTTTTGCAGACTCTCAGTGATACCCATGGGAGACCACGAAGGGGAGCTGTGGCTGCTGAGCCAGCTGTGGAATCTGATGCCGTCGTGGCCGGGCCCACATCTCCCGCTGGTGTGGACAGCCAGCTTTCCTGTTCACGGGCGGCCCTCGGGTCCGTGATCTGCTCCTGTGTCCACGGTGAGCTGTCGCGTCTGCGGGCAGCTCTTACATCCGCGGCCAGCCCTCGCATTGTGATCGGATCCAGTGTTGCCATTCAGCTCTCGGGTCTGCGGTCAGCTCACTCACGTCTGTGGCCAGCACTGAGGTCAGCGGTCAGCTCTCGGGTCCACGGTCAGGTCACTCACGTCTGTGGCCAGCACTGAGGTCAGCGGTCAGCTCTGGGGTCCGTGGTCAGCTCACTCACGTCTGTGGCCGGCACTGAGGTCAGCGGTCAGCTCTCGGGTCCGTGGTCAGCTCACTCACGTCTGTGGCCAGCACTGAGGTCAGCGGTCAGCTCTCGGGTCCGTGGTCAGCTCACTCACGTCTGTGGGCGGCACTGAGGTGAGTGGTCAGCTCTGGGGTCCGTGGTCAGCTCACTCACATCTGTGGCCGGCACTGAGGTCAGCTGTCAGCTCTCGGGTCCACGGTCAGGTCACTCACGTCTGTGGCTGGCACCGAGGTCAGTGGTCAGCTCTGGGGTCCGTGGTCAGCTCACTCACGTCTGTGGCCGGCACTGAGGTCAGCGGTCAGCTCCTGGGTCCGCGGTCAGCTCACTCACGTCTGTGGCCGGCACTGAGGTCAGCGGTCAGCAGTCAGCTCTCAGGTCCATGGTCAGTGCTCATATCATGGTCATCTCTCAAGTCTGTGGTCAGCCTGCTCATATCTGTGGTCAGCTCTCGATCCATGATCAGCTTGTGGTCTGTGGTCGGCTCTCAGTCTGTGGTCAGCTCACCGTCCCTGGTCAGCCCTCCGTCTGTGGCCAGTCTGTGGCCTGGCTGTCCATAGTGGGAAATGTGCAGCGCACCAGGATACGGTACACCTGCCGCGTTGGACCGCAGGGTTTGCTCTTCGCAGACCGCCGTGCCGCAGCATCACGTGGTTTTCTGGTGAGGGGACTCCAGTGTCACTCCCGCTCTGCATGTTTTTGCTGAGGGCGGGTTGACCCGTGGTGCTGTCGGGGTGGCAGGTCTGGGAGGTGCATGGCACTGTCATTGGGAGCTGGTGCTTGGGCAGCTCGAGTTGCTCCCTGTGGGGTGTGCAGACCCATCTTCCTGTGTGTCCACCATGCTTGTTTCTGTGAGGCCGGAGACCACATCTGGGGTGTTGCCACGACTGGTGTGGCCAGCATCTCCGGAAACGAGAATGGCAGCAGCCCATTCTCCTGAAGGCGGAGGCAGCGCTCAGCTGGCTGCTCTGTCCCGAGTGCTCCCTGAGCCGCAGCACGGGGCCTCGAAGCTCAAAGCCCCTGCCCGCAGTGCCTGCAGGTGGTGCGAGGCCGTGGGGAGAGCGCCCAGCCCCCCTGGGAAGGGCCCGGCAGGCTGCCCCTCGGGAGCCTGGAGCCCAGTGGAGACTGTTCCGGGTGGCCCAGCCTCCTCTGCCCGGGTCTCCAGGCTCCTGGCCCAGTGCTTTGCCCTTCTCCTGCCTGCTTCTGCCCCGTCTCCTGAATCCCTGGCTGTGCTGGCTGCCTCGAGGCTGGGCCGGTCCCCAGGCCCGTTCTGCCGCGGGCTGCTGTGTGGCAGGGGAGCAGGGTCTTTCTCTCCAGGCCCTCCCTCTGCCTGCCCTGACTGCTCTTTCTTCCCCCAGCCCTGCTGCCCGCTGGTCTCGTGTCTTCACTGTCCCCAGGCTGCCGTAGCGCTCGTACTGAGTGCTCCTGGGTGCTTTCCTCCTGCCTTGCTTTCTGCTCTGCTGTGAGCTTTTCTGAGAAGCAGTAGGTCCAGGTGGCTGGGACCCCACGGCTGCCTCCTCGCACCTGCTGCGCCTCCCTGGATCTCTTCCTTCTCTTCCTCCTGACCTTTTGCTCTGCAGTGCCCAGGTTGCCACCTCTCTTGGTGCCTCTTTCTCTTCCTTACTCCCCGCCACACTTTCCTTCGTGACTTTTGAGTCCATCTATCAGGACGCCTCCCTACTGGAGACAGGTGCATCCTCTGTGGCTTTATCCTCTGACGCAGGTCCAGGCCCCCAGTGCAGACCCACAGCTGTCCCAGGCCCCGACTTTCCCCTAGCCCTTCTCCAGGCGAGGAGGGAGCAGGCATTCACCATTGCACTGGGGTGTTAGGGAGGTCCTTGGGGCTGTCCTTGGGGCTGTGGGGTGGTCATCTGAGGGCCAGGGTCTTTGAGATGGGCTGCGCCTGTCCACTGTGGGTCAGCTTGTGCTGGGGTCCCCTGGCCTTGGGCTCCTCTACCATCTTGGGGCATTGCGGAGCTCAGTGCCATGTGCTCAGCTCTCCTGCTCGCTCTGCAGACTCGCCATGGGCTTGGGGTGTGGGGTCAACAGTTTTCTGCTGAGCCGTCCCCATGGAATGGTGGCCTCCTGCTGTTGGGACTTTTAAATATTTTACTTAACTCCACAGCAGAGGGTTAGGCCTGTAATGGTAACAGACCTATTAACATTCCCTGGTGAAGGAAGGGGGTGGGGTCATGAGGCCCCCCTCAAGAGTCCAGTCATCACTATTTAAGAAGCAAGCGCTGACGGGGTGGGGGGCTGTCCTGGAACCGTGGTTCCGTCCCCCTCACGTGCTGCTGCACCACGAGGCTGTCAGATAGCTCCTAGATCCAGGGCCCTGGGGATGCATTTTGGAGTTCTTGTGGGCAGTGGGAGTGGCTGGAAACACCGAGGAGGACTCCTGTCGTGTTTCCTGTGTCCTGGAGACAAGCTGACCAAGTCACCAGGGAAGCGTGGTCTTTCTCTCAAGCTGATGAACGGCGACAGGACCCCAGCTCCGTAGCTCTGACTCGGTGCATTGCTGTGGTGTGGAGGCCATGGTGGGGATGCTCCCTAGGGCCTGTGAGGGGGAAGCTTCCGGCAGAGAGCAGGGTGACCCTGTGGCTTTCACAAGGAGCAGCCCTAAGACCTGGGCAGTACGTGGTATTTCAGGTGGTTTCTGAGCATTTGACACAGGCCAGTGCCCACCTGGGCCGTTTCCGATGGGGATCAGACAGTGTCCAGCCTTTCCGGGCTGACGTTCTGGGGCCCCAGTGACCGCTGCGGAGAATGTGAGGTCTGACGGGTGAGCAGCCAGGAGGAGGTGCCCCCGAGCCAAAGGCAGAGGAGGTGAGGAAGAGGAGGTGCCGCCTCCACCTGGGCAGAGAGGCCAGGAGAGCGGCGGTGCCAAGAGGCGCAGGGTGGGCAAGAGGCACAGGGCGGAGGTGGCTGACAGGCCTGCAGGGCATAGGGCAGCAGGTTTACTTAGTATATGAGGAGGAGGAGGAGGGGGGAGGACGAGGAAAGTGTGGAGCAGACGGGCGGGCCCATGGGGGCCAGGCAGCAGGCATCGGGCTGCCTCCCCTGTGTGCACCCTGTAGTGTGCACAGGCTCTTGCCGGAGGCTCCTTGGCTCTGCTGTGCCAGCCTGGGTCCTGCGTCTGTACCCAGGCCCATGGGAGGAGACACGATTGCGGCCTCTCCTCACCCTGATCCTGCTCGTCCTCCCCCTCCCCTTCTCCCCATCCTCCAGGCCTGTGCTCCAGCTGCGTTGGGGGATGGAATGTTCTTCCAGGACAGCTGCCAGGAGGAGGAGTGGGTCCCTGTGAGCCCTTCACCTGCTTTCTTTTTTAACCTACTTTGGTCATATGACCTGTTTTCTTTCTGATACACACGTACTTCCTCTGTCTACAACATTTTCCAGGCCCCCCTCTGGGGTACAAAGTAGACTGGTAATGGTGGCCCCAGTCTGAATTTGGGAGCCCGGCAGGGCTGAAAGGAGACTTAGAGCCTGGGTTGAGAAATGAGGCCCCTGGAGCAGCCGCCACAGGCCTGGCTCCCTCATTGCTGTAGATCTGGCCCGATTTGCAAGGGCAGCCTGTGCATGCCAGGGGTCTCTGTTGTCTTTAAAGATCAGGCGTCTCAGCTGAATGTTTAGCTGATGGAAATTAAACACAAGCACATTTACATTCATATTTGAAAGTCTAATGAAAATAGTATCGTTTTATGTTGTATTAAGTGAATGTGGAATGTGTGCAGGGTAGGAGAAGTAACAAAATATCACTGTGTTTGAAAAGATCGTAATTCCTGATCGCCACACGGAAAGCTTTAAAACCCAAAAGAAACCCTCTCGGGACTGCTATTGAGAGTGGGGTGTGAGGGGGTGTCCTGCAGGAAAAGCAAGCCAGAGAAAGGGAAGGGGGGACGAAAAACACACTTGAGTGCCCCCCTGGTGGCTGGGGCTCTTGTTCTCACTGACCACTGTCCAGATGTCCCTGGAGGTGGGGTTGATAACTAGCGTATGTCCCTGTTGTCTGGTTTGCTTGCTGTAGCTTTAGCCGCTTGCTGAGGATGAATTTTCACCCCCAAAGATGACTCTGTGTTCTCTCTGCACAGACCCCCACCCAGGAGGGATGAGGTCAGCATTGGCTCATCATCGGGCCAGGGAAACGCCAGGTCTGTGGACTCAGGGCGCTGTGTCTGCCTTGCTAGCTGCAGAGCTGGACAAGGTGACCCCACGGCAGTTGGGCACCGTTAGCAGCAGGTGCTCGAGCCCCTGCCCGGTTGTGATGCGTGACACCGATGTGGGTGCTGCCGTCTGGGCACGGGTCAGCTCCCTCCTGGTAACACTGCCTCGGCTCCTCTCTTGGCTGCTTCAGGGCTTTGCCCTGTTTGTTGTGTCCTCTTACTGTTTGGGGGAAGAGGTGGCTTCTGTGCGAGTGTGGCTCCCATCTGTAGTCACTAGATGCTGTCTTTTTTTTTTTTTCTTTTTGGGGTACTGGGGTTGAACCCAGGGTCTCGCACCTGCATGCTCTGCAAGCGCTGGACCACTGAGCTGTACCCCCAGCCCATTTTTTTTTTTTTTTTTTACTTTTTGAGACAGGGTCTCACTAAGTTACACAGACTGCCTCTGGTCTCGAACTTGTGATCCTCTGCCTCCGCCTCCCGAACTGCTGGGATTACAGGCGTGTGCCACTGTGCCCGGCTACACTGGATGCCATCTTTAGTGGGGGACCTGGTTGGTCCTAGGGCAGCTGCCCTTACTGAGGAGGGTGGTGTCTGTCTGGGGTCTTTACCGATCCTGGGAAGGCGTGGGCCTTGTTCCCCTGCTCAGGGCAGGTGCCATTCATCTTGAGCATGTTCACCCTCCTCTTTAGGGCACTGAGGCCCTGGCCTGTGCCGGTGGACGAAGGATTTGGGTCTTCTCTGGTGGCTGGCATCCTTCCTAGAGCACTCCTCTGCGTGTGTCCCGCTCTTCCTCCGTGAACCAGCCACCTGTCAGTCTTGTGTCCTGGCTGTGAGACAGAACTCATAGAATAGGACACCGTTTCTGATCTCCACACAGTCTGAATAGAAGTGTGTGTGCCCAGAGTTAACGTTAGGTGACTCAAAACGAGCAGACATCCCCAAATGCTCGTGGAGGTGGGGGAGAAGGGCATGTGCGGTGTGACTCCTGGGTGCGCCTGGCCCTGCCAGAGACAGCCACCCCTCCTCGTGGGGGTCTGGGGCTCAGCGGAGGATGTGCATGCCGTGGTTGAGGCCGCCGCACCGGGGTGATTTGTGCAGTAGGTGTTCGCTGATTGTTGGCCACGGTCCCGGCCAGTGCTGTCTGTGGCAGGACCACCCCGGCTCCACGCTGGCTGCCTCACTGTGCCCCCTGGGCGTGGCACTCGTGGCAAGCTGTCCTCACAGCTCCATTCACAGCGTTCCTACCAAGCCACTGCACATTTTACTGAGTGCAGCAGTGCACATCTGAAGATTTGTTTAATTCCAAAACTAAAAACCTTAGGGAACAAGCCACAGGCCGGTCTGAAGTACGTGTCATATGGTCCCCGTCAGCCCAGCATGGCTCCTGTGGGCGCCTTCTCTGATGGGGGCGGCGTGGAGGCCATTTGAATTCAGAGGTCATGACACAGCCTTCCCAGAAAGCCGTGGACTCCTGTGTTTGGCCTGTAGATTGGCCAGGCAGACGTGGCACGTCTCAGCCAGGCCTGAGAGCAGCACGGTGGCCAAGCTGTCTTTAGTGGGAGCCTAGTGTTTTCTCTTCAAGTAAGTTATTAAGAATTTGTTTGGAGAAACACCCGAAGCTTACTTAATTGTTGTTGTTGGGTGGTTGAGTCAGGCCCGACTCATAGCGACCCTGTGTACAACAGAAGGAAACACTTCCTGACACTGTGCCGTGCCCAGCACAATGGCAGTGCTTCTCTGCTATTTATAGGGTTTTCGATGGCTGATTGTTTCGGGAATGTTTCAGGAGTGGGCTGCTGGGTCGGTCTCCCATTTTTGCAGTGCTGGGGATCAAACCCAGGGCCTCAGAGTGTGCAGAGCTGCACTCTACCAACGGAACTAAATTCCAGACCCAAAGCTTACTTAATAGCAGCTGAAATTTTATTGCCCAAAACATACAGGTTCACTGCATATATTTGCAAAGACCCAAGCGGTAAATGTAGAGTGCAGTGATATGGTCTCATTGGTTTTCTCTTTTAGAAAAAAATTTTAGCGCTGGATATCTGAAAATGACTGCTTAATTCTAACCATGTAGCTGGTAGTGTTGAGTTCCTGTGCTTTCTATTTTTTTGGTTGTCAGTTCTTTTTGGTTAAACAAGCAATGACAGAATGTGATTTCTCGTGGTTTGTCCCGTGAAGCTGACACTCCGTGCACATTTCCTCGTTGCTGACTGCACATCTATTTTGCCTGTGCTGTGAACTTCGTGACTGAGGGGCTTACAGGGGACTGCTGTGCTTCTGCAGGCTCCCCTGCGGGCCCCTCGGCCTCCATCGCTTTCAGCCTGGCTGGAGGACGAGGCTGAGTTCCGTTAGAGGTGGAGGGTGTTCTTCCAGGGGGCGTCGTGGAGTCTTGCTGTGGTGCTGCTGAGGGATAGGAGGGAGGCGCTGTGGCAGTGCTCGCCTCTTAGATGCTGTGTAGGTGGATCCTTGGATGCCCCTGACTAACTGCTGGTGCTGGTGCTCAGCTACCTGTGAACCTCGGGGACGCTGGGTGGGACTGCGTGACTTTCCTGGGGAGATGCGAAAGAAATGTGTTTACCCCAAATAAGGAGGGAGCCAGCAGCCCAAAGAAAGTCCAGCTTGGCAAATGAATGAGTTTATTGGGGTTACTGACAGGAGCAAGGACCACTCCAAACACTGTACCAGGAGAACCGCCCACCCCGTCAGTTGTTTGCTTCTTAAATAGTGATGACTGGCGGGGTGCCGTGGCGCACACCTGTCATCCCAGCGGCTCGGGAGGTGGAGGTGGGAGGATCTCAAGTTCGAGACCAGAGGCAGTCTGCATAACTTAGTGAGACCCTGTCTCAAAAAGTAAAAAAGGAAAAATGGGCTGGGGGTGTAGCTCAGTGGTCCAGCACTTGCAAAGCATGCAGGCGCGAGGCCCTGGGTTCAACCCCCAGTACTGCAAAACAAAAAACAAAAAACAAAAAACAAAAAAGCCTTTTCCACAGCTCCAGATCGTGAGAGTGAACGGCCCGGTGAGGGGTAAGCGAGACAAATGCATGGAGCCCTTCGCCGACACACACTGCGTTGGAAGTCCCACGTCTGGCACCACAAGTGTAGTTGAGGAAAGATGTGCCCTGACCAAGGAGCCAGGGCAGGGAAGCCCACTGGTGCCTGGCCCAGGCGCTCCTGAGGGGCCTGAGCTTGTGGGAGCTGAGGGCTGTTCTGTGTGGCTGGAGGCCTGGGTGGAGGGCATGCCAGACAGGAGAGAGCTTCAGAGGGTATGGGGACCTTGGCGGGGACCTTCACTCTCTGAGCTGAGATGCCTTCGAAGGGGTTCTTTTGCTGTGTTGTTTTTGAGCAGAGTACAGTTGTTGGAGTTGCATGGGTTTTCCCTGGAAGAACACGGGGTTTCTGAGGGGCACCGGCAGGGGGCTGAGCTTGCAGCCTCCTGAAGATTGTGCTGACGCCATCTGGGGTGCCCTTGGCCATGGCTGAGAGGTGGGTGCTGAGGGATAGTGGGCTGGATGCTGCTTCAGTCCATGGGTTTGAGACCTGCAGGTTTGGAAGGCCCCACGTTCCTGGTCGGGTTGCTTTCATTTGCTCTTTTCTTTTCTTTCTTTCTTTCTTTTCTTTTCTTTCTTTTTTTTTTTGCGGTACTAGGGGTTGAACCCAGGGCCTCGCGCCTGCATCCTTTGCAAGTGCTGGACCACTGAGCTGCGCCTCTAGCCCATTTTTTAACTTTTTGAGACAGGGTCTTGTTAAGTTACACAGACTGCCTCTGGTCTCGAACTTGCGATCTTCCTGCCTCTGCCTCCAGAGCCGCTGGGATTACAGGCGTGCGCCACCTCACCCAGCTGTTTGCTTTTTTCTTTGTATCTGGCTCTTGGGGAGCGGTATTGATACTGCTTCTTCTGTCTTCCAGGGCTTGTGTGTTTGTTCCAGCTTTTGTAACCTAGGACAGAATTCAGAGAAGGCTCTGGTCGAGGGGAAAGCCATACTTTTTAACCCCCGTGTGTCACATGCACTGCCCAGTTTGCAGGGAGCCTTGGAGTGTTTCGTTTGCTCTGCTCCCTGCTGAAAACTTGAGGCTTGAATCTTTCCAGAATTGAGATTCTGGAAAGCACCTTTAAAAAATTTTTTTTGAGGCAGGGTCTCTAAGTTGCACAGGCTGCCTCTGGCCTTGAACTTGTGATCCTCTTGCCTCAGCCTCCTGAGTGCTGGGATTCACAAAGCCCGGCTTACAAACAGTTTTCAGAAGACACATTGTCTTTATTTCATGATGGCTCCTTTCTGCAGACTGCTGTTCCATTGAGATGTGGTGTACGTGTCCCGAGAGCTCCTTGAGGGCCGTCTCCTTTCTGTCTACTGATGTCTCCCACCTGGAGGTGACAAATGAAGGTCTTGGGGAGGATGTTTCCTTTTAGAGGCTGTAGTGCGGTTTCTGTGAAGTCCTGCCTAGATGGCGGACAAGGACGCAGAGCACCGCTCTGGGCGTGCTCCGTGGGGCCACTTCCCAGCGGCTCAGGTGTCCTTAGAACACAGGTGATGCTACGTCTGTAGTGGACAGGTGGAGCATCTCCGGAGCATGTGCTTGGTAATACTCCTGTTTCCTGGAGTCTGGAGGGCACATTAGTTTTAGTGTTAATTTTAGGGCCAAAATATTGATGATTAGAATCCCGGCAGAGCGAGGCGTCCAGGCTGCCTGTGCGGCTGTTTTTCTGTGCACTGTGCAGTGCCTCACCTTCTCAGCAGGCCTGGCGTCTGCACACCTCTGAAGGATGGAGACAGCAGCCTGTGCGTGTGCAGGGCACCTGTCTTCTGCCCTAGGGCTGGTCCTTTGCCCTTCCTCCTTCCCTCCTTTCTCTCTCATTTACTCTCTCTCTCCCTTCTTTCCCTTCCCATTCTTCCTCCCTTCCTCCCTTATTTTCTTTCTTCTTTTCCCTTTTCTTTTCTTCTCTTTCCTTTTTTTAAAATTTTGGAGTTAGGGTCTCCCTAAGCTGTGTTGTTGTTGTTAGGTGCCGTCGAGTCGGTATCCGACTCATAGCGACCCTCACAGGGTTTTCAATGGCTGATAGTTTCGGGATTGCCTTGGGAGTGGATTGCCAGGTCCTTCTCCCATTTTTTGCGGTGCTGGGAATTGAACTCGGGACCTCAGAGACTGCAGTGCAGCGCTCTACCAACTGAGCCAAATCCCAGCCCCTAAGCTGTGTAGACTGCCTTTATCCTTCTTCCGCCTACGGTGTTGCTTTGGTGATGGGGTTGGGGGGGGCGCCACTGTGCCTGGCTTATTGGTCCTTTCTCTTGACATAGTGCCTACCTGGAAAGGCCTTTCGCCAGCCTTGCCTGGGATGTTAGATGCCGCTGGTGTTCACTAACTCCCATGAGCCAAAGGGTGGGGAAAGGGAGCATGGGTCAGTGCTGACAGAGCCTGTGTAGCACCAACAGGCTGACAGAGTGACAAAGTTAGTAACCAAACCACCTAACCACATCCACAGTCATTTGGAAACCAGCGAAGAGGGGGAGAGCCGGCAGCACCCACTTCCCTGGCCAGCTGCGGGCCAGGGGGAGTGTTTACTCGCAGGCTTCTTCCTGTAGAAATCTGTTTATTTGAAATCCTTGTGCCGTGTTTACATTAGTGAGGAGGAATCAAGCTCGGGCTTGAGCTGTCAGCTCACGGATGGCCTGGGTGGCTCCCCGTGGCTGGGGCCTGTGGAGACCCCAGAGGTACTGTCCGCGCTGGCCTTTTCTCCCTGGTGGAGTCCTTTGCTTCTTCCCTGTTGCCAGAGCCCCTGTTTGACGTCACTGCCTTGTGGCTCTTATGCTCATCGCAGCCCGAGCGCGGCTCTTGTCCATGCCTGGACCACAAGCCCTGTTTGGGAAAGTGGTTTCACTACACGTCTGGCCGCAGATGCCACCCATGGCCACAGCTGTCTACACCACTGCCGTGGCCCTTCTCGCTGCCTAGCTCTTCCTTTCTCTGCCTGGCTTGTGTGCTTAAGCTTTGAGGGCCAGGTCCCCGCTGGACCTCCCCGTCCCCCGCCCCGAGACAAGCGTGGCTTCCGGCGGTTGTGGTCGAGTGGCCGCCCCTTCCAGTCTTTTCACCAGCGGCTGGGAGAGCCGTGACGTGTTCCTGCCCCTCTCATAGGACCACTGCACAGTCCCTGTCTGGGGGGTGGCGGGGGTTGGGCTTTGGCTGTAACGAGGAGGATGGGTTTGGAATGAGGCCACCAGATGCTGCCGGGACCCGGAGACCGTGCTCCTCAGTGCCTGCTGCAGGTTCTAGAGGGCTCTCCACTTTGTCCCAGGTGTGGGGCAGCCCAGCCCTGCTGGAGAGGGAGAGAAGGTTGTGATGCTGAGGCCTCTCGGCTGGGGGCCCCTGCCACCCGCAGCCTGCAGCCCGCCCTCCCTGGGGGCTGTCAAGCACACGGTCCATCCTTCCCGTGGCTCGCAGGCCACAGGCTCATCTCCCGAGTGGTCCCGGAGCCCAGCTGGTGTGCGCCGTGCCGCGGTGTGCCCGGATGCCCTGGCCGTCGAACATCCGAGCCGGGGGCTGCGGGGCCCAGGCTGTGTGCTGAGACCTGGTATGGGATGAGGAGCTGTGGCTTGGCTGCTTGTCCCCCGCATCTCTCCCTGGAACCCCAGTTCCTGAATGACTTGCATGCACCCCTGCATTGCTCTGCTGGAGTCTACTTGGTTCTGCCTGTTTCCCAAAGATGGTGGTCACCGCCCGCTGCCATGGTCTGTGTCCAGGACGGGCCCAGCTCTGCAGGAGCCCCTGCCCAGAGCACCTCAGACCCTCAGAGAGAGGCCATCACGCTGGGCTTCCAGGAACACTGAGTGGACCTTGGACAGGTGGCTGAGGTGTGCAGAGGCTTTTGGCTGAGGCACAGCAGGAGCCAGGGGACAGGGAGGAGGAGGCCCGGGAGGATTCGGGCAGGGCCACTGCACCTGAAGAGATGCTCAGAAGGCAAAACCAGAGCTGCAGCCCTGGGGGCTGCCTGGGTCTCTGTCCTTGACAAGGTCTTCCTGCTCCATTTTCTGTGGCCACCAGGTTTTGTGGCTGCTCCAGAGTGGTGCTGTGGTTGTCCACTTGCTTGCTTGTAGGGGTCTGGTCGGCTCTGGAGGCTAAACTGCTGAGAAGCATGGAGTCGGGGAGGTGACGGAGGAGCCTGAGCCGCACTGGCCCCTTCACGCTTGTGAGTCTTGCTTGTTACGTGTTTCTGCAGGACTGTGACCTCCTAGGCACTGAGCTGGGGAACGGGCCCTGCCTCCCGAAGATGGAGTTTCCGTGGCACATCTGGAGTAAGGCGCATCTGGAGATGGGCCCACGTTGTGGCCTGACCTTCTTAGGGGCAGGTGGGAAGTGACATCTCCAGGGAGTGCCGTTGGAGCTGAGAAGCAAGGCAGGGCAGGAGGGGTCCCCATGTGGCCTGCAGTGGACAAGAGTGGGCTCGGCTGGAGTGTGCAGCAGCCTGTGGCCAGGTGGGCAGGGTGGGTGCAGCCACCTCTGCTGTGGGCATGTCTCTCTTCTGTCCCAGCCATGACTGCCTCCTGGCGGTGGCTGAGCTGGTTGGGGAGGAAGGCAGGGCTCCCTGTCCCCAAGGAACTTCAGGCTGCCACTCAGGGTATTCTCCGAAAAGCTGGCGGCCGGGCAGCTCGGACCCCGAGATTCCTTTGATTATCCCAGTTATTGCTGTCTTTTTCTGAATGCCAGCAATTTGGCCTCATTTAAATTTTGCTTTGAGATTAGGCTCAATATTGAATTTGCATTCAATGAAGAAAAACAAGCTTCCAAAATTGATGTGTTAGAGAAGGTGTTTTTCAAGTTTCGGAGGGCCACAACAACGGATGTGGGTTGGAATTGTGCGTGGATTGGATCGTGCTCCAGAGCACTGTCTTGAGAGTTCTCTCGGGAATCCAATCTGCTCCACATCCTAATCCATGTCAGATTTTGTAGCTCTCTAACCTTGAAACAGTGTGGATTAACATTGAGAATACATTGGTATGTAGTCCTTGGGAAACTGTAGTGCAGTCCCCAAAAGCGTGTCCAACTTTAAACATCAGGACTGGAGAGCCTGGCTGTGTTGGTCTGCGTCTAACACCGTTCAGTGCAAACCCGGGCGCTGGAGGCGCAGATGGACCTGCTCCACGCGCCCCCAACATGTCATTGTAGTTGTTGTTGCTGTTAGGTGCTGTCAAGTTGTGTATGACTCATAGTGACCCTTACATGGTTTTCAATGGCTGATTGTTTCGGGATTGCCTCCGGAATGGATTGCCACGTCCTTATCCCATTTTTATGGTGCTGGGAATTGAACTCTGGACCTCAGAGACTGCAGAGCAGCATGGTACCAACTGAGTTAAACCCCAGCCCTGTCACCGTAGAGCAGCCTGAATTCTGAGGGTCATTCTAGTAGCACAAACAACAGTCCTATAAAAGACCCACGGTCTCTGCGTTGGTGTGTACATGAAGCTCCTTACTGCGTGTGGCAACCACTCCTGGCCTGCCGTCTCTCTGTCAGGCTTTGGCAGGTGAAACTGAGTGACAGCCCGAGCCAGAATGGTCTTTTGGGGCAGGGAGGAGCATGGTTGTGAGGGACACCCAAGGCAGGTGCCAAGGGACCAGGCCAGGCTCTGGAGGAGAGGATGAGGCCTGTCCGTGGGGTCGGGCGGGAGGAAAGGGCTGAGGAAACCCTAGGCATTGGCCAGTATGTGGGATGTGGTCGGGGAAGGCAGAGGGCAGTGGAAGGGTCTGGCAAGTGCCACCAAGGGGCTAGGGCATCCCTCCCCAGCTGCAGCGTGGTGGGGACGCCTAGGACCCCAGGGCACTCTGTGGGTTCAGATCTGGGAGCTCTTCTTGCCAGCTGTGTGACCTTGGCAAATGGCTTCTTTCTTGAGCCTCAGTTTCCCCAGCTGTGCAGAGGGGCTGGTCACAAGCTGCCCACTGGTGGTACGTGGGGGCCATGCTCCTGGGTGGAGCCCTTCCTCTGTGGCGCTGAGGCCTGTGCACCTCCAGACAGGTCACTTCAGGGTAGACGGGGCTGCGGAATCGCCTCAGGGAGGGGCACCGGCTGGAGGCTGGGGAGACAGAGGAGGCTTAGGAGCAGCTGTGGAGGTGAAGTGGGTGTGGCAGGGGATGGGGAGGGAGTGGGCTTGAGGCCTGGGGGAGCTAGCTGGAGGTGGCTGTTGCTCCCGGACGTGGGGGCGCTGTCTGGGATCTGAGTTAATGAGCTCCCTTTCCTTTTTATTATTTCTTTGCAGTGCTGGGGGTGGAACTCAGGGCCTCGCGCACGGTAGGTGAGCGCTCCACCATGGCGCCTTGGCCCAGCCCCTTCCCTGTGCTCTGGGACCTCTAGAGCATTATGCGCCACAGAAGGGAGGAGGAGCTGCCAGGGAACTGGAGCAGAAGCGTGGCCAAGCAGGGAGCAGGAGTGTGCCGTGGCCCTCAGATCCGCATGTGCAAGGGGAGGGGTCACACGTGGGCAGCATGAGGCCTGCCCGGCGGGGTGGCCTCCTGTGGCCTTACGTCCCTTTTGCAGACTGGGCAGTTTGAACCGGGGTGCCTGGGTCAGCTTGCTGAACTACCTTGTCCTTTTTTGGAGGGGGAGCTTGTCCTTTTCATGGTGGAGCTTTGTGCACCCTGGGGCCACAGGCGGCTCCTGTTCCCTGGCATCTGGCTTTGCTTCCCAGCCCCTCCACGGCCTCCACAGTGTGACTTTATTTTATGAGTGGCACATGTGTCACCAGGATGCAGCGTGCGGTGAGGTTGGCAGCTCTGTGGGGTGACCTAGATCTGGCAAGGCAGCCATGTCCACCTTATATGGAATTCTGGTGGGAGAAGGCGTCCCATGGAGGCGTAGTCTGAGCACGGTGCTGGAGTAGACAGGCCCCTAGGAGGGAGGGAAGTGAGAAATGGACACAGGGTGCGGCACCTCAGGGTGGCCACACCAGGGGGATAGTCGGCAGCCTGTGGGTGGGAGCTGTCTGGCAGGCTTCCTGGGAGCCTCCGCCACCTCCATCCACTTGACCCCGCAGGCGCCAGCTGAGAAGCCTGACAGATACCTCCCTTAGCTCCTGGCCTTCCCGTGGGCGCCTCCCTGCCACACGCAAAGGTCAGCTTCCCTGGAAGCCCAGAAATGCTTCAGACACCTTTCACTTTCAAATTCAGATGACAGCGTCCTCTCGTGAAGTGGGGACAATTTCCCCTCCTGTTCTGAGGAAGACATACAGACATCCAAGCTCCTGAGGCAGCCACGACCTCAGCACACGCCCTGTCTCCTCAGGCCCGTGTGCCATGCCCTGGGGCCTGCCCGGCTGGGAAACCAGTGCTCGCCCTTCTCTACAGGAGCCTGATACCAGGGCCGTGGACAGAGCCCTTGTGGACAGCGGCCCCGTGTGCGTGCACAGCTCGGTGTCACCCAGGGGCAGGTGTCTGCTCTGCGGGAGGCCCAGCCTTCCTCAGAGGGCCCCAGGCCACTGTCAGGCTGAGGCTAGGTGATGATATTTTTTCTTCATGACTAATTTTTAGAAAACACACGCTGAATGGAGTGGGTCCCGAGATCTCAACGTGTGCACACGTGTAGAACAGCCCCGGCTGAGTGGGCCCAGGGAGGAGTGGGCAGAGGGCCTGGCCAGGGCTCTGCTCAGGCCATGCAAGCGCCACAAGGGCCGGTCTGCCGGGCAGCACCTGCACACAGAGCTCAGAGCTCAGCCCCGCCACGTGGGTGTGTGAGCCTCCGGCTTCGGAGGGATCGAGCCTGTCCAGTCCAGGATGGGATTTCCCAGCTCCACGCGCCAGACCAAGCACAGTGTCGGGGCGGGTGCTCTGCGGTGCCCTTTCTGTCCTCTGTCCTGTCACTGCCCCGACCCACGGCCAGCCCCACGATGCTTCAGCCTGCCACTGCCTGCCACTCCCCAGGGCCTCCCCACTCTGCTGATGCCGGCCAATGTCTGCCCAGGGTCCCCGTGCCGGGTCTCAGGGGAGCAGGGTGAGTGTTGGGTTTTCAGCAGGGCAGGTCTGGAGGTGCGTGGAGGTGGGGCTTGTGCTGGGGCCGCGGCTGCCTCAGGAGCGTGGACGACCTCGCATCTTCCTCAGGACGGGGTGGGAACAGGGGGTCTGTCATCCAAACCTGAAAATGAAGGGCACTGCAAGCAGGGAGGCCGACTCAGAGCACCGTTATCTCTGTGAGTTCCTCCGGCTCCCGCCAGCCAGGCGACCCTTGGGCCAGTGCAGATGGACCACCGGCCCCAGTGTCGTTTCTGGGTAGCAGGTGTCCCCGGAAGGATGCTTCCTCACTGGCTCCGTGGATGACAGTGATGAGTGAGACCCTGCAGGCTTGCCAGTCCTGTGGGGGGTCCCCAGTGATGCTGTGGCCACTCTTCCAGCAGGCTGGCAGCATTTATCACTCACCTGTGCAGCAGGCGTGGTGCTGGACTCCTTAAATGGGGCACATTCTCCGAGGAAGGATCAAAGAATGAGGCCTTTTTTTTTTTTTTTTTTTTTTTGGTGGTACTGGGGGTTGAACCCAGGGCCTCGCGCCTGCACGCTCTGCAAGTGCTGGCCCACTGAGCTGCACCTCCAGCCCATTTTTTTAACTTTTTGAGACAGGGTCTCGCTAAGTTACGGAGACTGCCTCTGGTTTCCACACTCTGTGTCACCATCTGTAGTAGAGAAGCCCTGGGCAGAGCTGTGTGGACGTCTCTCACCTGGGCCCTGCTGAAGGCCTTGAGGGGCGGCGAGCGCGGCCTCCCAGCTTGTGTGGAGCAGGCCTGGCTGGCTTGCGACTTGCGCCCTGTGCTCCACAGGCACCAGCGGGGCCAAGCCCTCCACATGCAGCAGATCCCCAGCCTGGCCTCTGGCTGTGTCACTGTCCTCCTCGCCCCTCTTCTCTGCTCCTTCCATGAGCTCAGGGTCTTTGCTGGTCGTGCGCCACCTTGGGGGCCACATTCTAGATCAGTCAGGGAGTTTCGCGGGAAGTAGGAGAGGCGCGAGTCCTAACGGGCTACGCTGGCTCCCGTCCGTCAGCACCGGGCTGGCTGCCTTGCAGGCCCACTTTCCTTGTGGCTGCAGAGCGGCTGCACCCTCGCTGTATGGTGCAGGAAGAGAATAGGGGAGACGGACAGGGAGACCACGGCCCCGGTGTCTGAGCACAGGTGCCAAGCGCCGTGCCTCCTGGATGGCCTAGAGCTGCTTGGTGTGAACTGGTCAGAGGGCCCAGGGTGGGCCGCCTGCCCCACCCGGGAGGGAGGGATGTTGTGGCCCTACTTGTGGAGTAGAAGAGAGACTCATTTTCTTAGCGATGCCCTTGGTGGCCAGCAGTTTCCACCTGTGGCTCCTTTATGACTATTGCTTTCTGCGCCCTAAGAATTCTGTGCTTCCGTCGGGTCACAGACCACCTCCCCCTTTGTTGGCCTTGAGGTTTTGCCTTCTATGTTTAGGTTTTCGATGCGTGCTACATTATCTTTATTTGTGTTTTCGACAGCCGGGTTGTTTTTATTTGTATTTATTTTATTTATCTTTTATCGCACCTTACCTCTGTGTGTGCAGTGCGGCCACGGTTGAGGTTGAGTTTCTCTCTCCCTGGCATCCAGCGTCCTCACGACCTCTGTGGATGGGGTTTTGCTTTCCGTCAGAGTGCCGTGGCGCCGTGGTTGGAAGTCAGGCCCTGAGCACATGTCTGCTCGGGACCCGGCTCTGCCTCCTGGCCCTGTCCTGTCTCATTCCAGGGCCTTGTTGTGACTCCACAGTGAGTGTTGCGGTCAGCGGAGTCAGCGATCGCTCTTACTTTTGATGCCTGGGGTTCCCTCGGCCTGTTGCATTTCACACATATCTCAAGGCAGTCTGTCAGCTTCCGCAGATGTGTGCTGAGATTGTGGCTGCTGATGCATTGAGCCCCTGGAGCAGGAGAGAGTCAGCTCCGCAGGGCTGTTGTCTTCTGCTGGGACAGTGGCTTGTCACTCGTTTGTCCAGCTGTCCTCACCTTCTCTCAGCAATACCTCATAGTCTTCAGCGTGGGTGTCTCATGTCTTTGGTTAAATATGTTCCTATGGAATCTGTGCCTTTTGACGTTATTGCCGATGACCTTTTTAAGCATTTGTTCTCCACTTGCGTGTCTTAGTATATGAAAAGTCAGAGGAGGTTTTGCACATTGCTCTGTGTGCAGTGACCTTGCGCAATCATAGCTCTTGTGGAACCCTTAGAAGTTTCCTCCCTCCCTCCCTTCCTTCTTTGCTTCCCCTCCCTCCCTCCCTGCCTCCCTTCCTTTTCATTTCTCTGTTATTCTGAGACAGGGTTTCATTATGTAGCCCAGGCTGGCCTCAAACTCATGATCCCCCTGCCTCAGCCCCCCAGCGCTGGGATGGCGGCTGTGCTCCACCTCACCCCGTGTGACTCCACGAGCCCTGTGTGCACCACTGTCCATTCACAAGACTGGCTTCTGCTTCGGCGATGGTCGGGACCTTCGACATGGAGTCAGAGTCTCTTTACCAGGAAGTGTTTCGTGGTTCACCTGGGAGGATCAGTTGCTATGCAGGTCTCTAACGTGCTTGATCAGGGAAGGTCGCGTCTCTCTGTTCTGCATGTGGTGAGGCTGTGCAGTGGAGGAAGCTGAGCGCCTTCCACATCTGTCCTCAGGGGCGCTGGTTTTCTGCTTATTCTGACATGGTGGACCCTGCCGATCTTGCTCGTTGAACCTGGTGTTCTGGCTAAGCCCCCAGGCTGGCTGCTCTCTGCCATGCTCTCTGCCTTTGGTGCAGGGAGGCCCTGCCCGAGGGCTGGCTTTCTCTGCCAGCGCCTGTGGTGTCTGTGTCAGGTGGGTGTGTGAGTCACGCCGGCCTTAGAATTGCATGAACTTTCCTCCCTTCTCTACTTTGAAACAACTGCAAGGTCCATGGTGTTTTTCCTTTCAGTGATTATGGAATTTATCAGTGAAGCCTTTTCAAAAAAATTTCTTTTGGAGCTGGGGGGTTGAACTCGGAGCCTTAGATATCCTTGGCACGTGCTCCACCCTGAGCTGCACTCCAGCCCTTTTGTATTTTCATCTCGAGACAGTCTTGCTAAGTTACGCAGGCTGCCTCTGCCCTTGGGTTTGTGATCCTCCTGCCTCTGCCTCCTGAGCTGCTGGGATTATAGATGGGCACGAACCACTGAACCACCGTACTCAGCTCACTCTTTCTCTCTCTCTCTCTCTCTCTCTTTCTCCCTTCCTTCCTCCTTCCTTCCTTCCTCTCTTCCTTTCTCTCTCTCTCTCTCTTTCTCCCTTCCTTCCTTCCTCTCTTTCTTCCTCCCTCCCTTCCTTCCTTCCTTCCTTCCTTCCTTTCTTTCTTTTTTGTGGTACTGTGGGTTGAACCCAGGGCTTCGCGCCTGCATGCTTTGCAAGCGCTGGACCACTGAGCTGCACCCCCAGTCCTTTTTTTTTTTTTTTTTTACTTTTTGAGACAGGGTCTCACTAAGTTACGCAGATTGCCACTGGTCTTGAACTTGCGATCCTCCTGCCTCTGCCTCCCAAGCTGCTGGGATTACAGGTGTGTACCACCGCCCCCGGCCCTATGCTGTTTCTTTCTGTGGGAAGTTTTTTTCCTTGATGTGAATCTAATCTGTTCAATAGATAAAAGTTTTCTGTTTCATCATGTGCTAAGTTTTATTTTTAAGGGGAAATTCTTAACTTTAATTTTAAGAAAAAAATACATGTTTAAAAAATTATTTTTAAGGAATACGTTACCATTTCTTCTGCATTACCTGACTTGTGAACCTGGCTTTCACTTAACTGCCCTGTCTGCAGCAGTGGCCCTCTTGTCTTGACGTTGGTATTTGTGTCTTCCCACGGTCGTCCTCCTGGGGTTCGCCAGCTTCTCTCACTCTGGGAACCAGCTCTTGGCATTGCTCCTTGCTTTCCTTCTGTGTCCCTCACGGTGGTGGTGCAGGGCCTCTATCCGGCTTGCTTCTTGGCCTGGGCTGCTTGTCACATGGGTCTGAAGGTGGCCCTCTGTCTTCTGTGGCTGGCAAAGATGGAGGGTCCCGCTGAGCTTCTGCCCCTTCTCTCCAGTTGCCATCTCTAGCCCAGGAAGCGGCCGCAGTGCTATGCTGGGGTGCAGGGAAGCAGGCTCACGGCTGGAGCTGCGGAGTGACCGCCAGGTGCCGAGCGGCCAGATCTTACGGTGGCATTTCAGGCGGGGTGGCCGCGGGCCAGGCCTGGGCGGCAGTGCAGAGGTAGCTTTCGTCAGGAGAGGCAGAGCGCTGGCCTCCTTGCTGGCCTCCCTGACTTGGTGACCGCAGCCAGTCTGTTGCCAGCTGAGCGGGGGCAGGTGCTTTCCAGGAGGGGGTGGGACACGCACCTGGCCTCCCATTGGGATGGCAGGGCTGTCAGGGTCACTGGCGGGGGTGCCCCCTGAGGGACACGCTGTGGTGGTGGACGTGTCCCTGCTGCCCCTGGGGCTGACAGCCACCTGACTGACCGCCGCCCTGGAGGGCCCGCTGTGGGGCCCTGGCAGGTGAACAAGTCTGGCGTGTTGCTGGCAGGAAGCTTCGTGATGGAGGACCACACACGCACCGTGGCCTCTGTGGCCCTCCAGTGCTTCCTCTTGCCAGGCTTCTTATTGCCCGAGGGCAGTGTGGCTCCCTTTTGGAAAGCACCCCCTTTCAAGTTGGACCAAGAAGCATGTGTACTCGTGAGGCAGCTGTGGCCCATGCCACGATGGAATTCGCCGACACGCTGTCCGCTGGCCCACCTCACACCTCCCCAGGTGCCTCTGGGGCTCAGATGCGGTCGTGTGAACGGCAAGGCTGTGGCTCGTCCTCTTCTGAAGCCCAAGACTGTCGGGGACTCTCCCACGTCGACCTCGACCCTGGGGCTCCTCCGCCCTCCTCACTGCCCGTCTCCGTACCGTTCACCGCAGGGCCACGCAGTGTGCTCTGGCTGTTGCTTTTCGGTATTTGTTTTTTGGTATGAACACATTTGAAGAATAAAGAGGAAAAAAGTATCCCCTCCCCTGTGCCGTGTGCCTGCCACCGTGCTGCAGAGCTGGCGAGGGGACCGTGTGCTGAAATCGGGGTGGAGGCGGATTGCGGCCTGTGCGGGCGATGCCTCTCCTCATGGGGGGACCTGCTGGAATCGGAAGGAGCGCAGCGCTGTCTCGAATTCCAGTCTTTGTCCAGTGCTGTTTTGGTCTGGTGCTTAGAATCCAGCTACCCAGGTTCTCTTAAGAAATGGGGCTCACTTCTTGGTCTCAGCCCTGGGGCGTACATGCACCGTGCCCAGAAGGTGGGAAATGTTTCATGTGCTGCTGTTTCAATGTCAAACTTGCTTTATTGCTTAGAATTCGACGCTCTGTCATGATAAGTTGTCACTTGGAGTATATTACATTCCGGGGCATGCGTCTTAGGGGACATATTTGTTTTGTTCTGAAACTCACCTGGCCTTTCTTCCCAGGGGATGGAGCTCTGTGGAGAGGCTCTTTGGAGGAGTCTGGCTCCTTCGTAGGCTCTGCTGTTGGCCTTCCCTCTGTCGTGGACGGAGCGGGTGATTCTGGCTTACACTTCCGAGGAGGGAGCCTCCTTCTCTCGACTTCCACTTTCTCTCTGGTTCTCCTGCTCCGTGGGCTCTGGCGGAAGCACTGCTGTCCCCAGAGTGGTGCTCTGGAGCCTGTGGCTCCCGCTCAGGGCTCCTCCTCAGCAGCAGACGCTCCTGCTCCCGCAGGGAGGGCAGGGACTCAGCCTGTGCCTGTCATCCCATCCGGGGAGGCCCAGTGGAACTTCCTTTCCCAGAGCTATTTTTAGCTCTGGTGTTTTCATGGATGCTGGATGAGATAGCGTTCCTCTGAAGGAAATGTCCTCTGCAGGGATGCGGATGTCTTGGGACAGGGTTTCCTGAGGCACCCTGAGCCCTGGACCCTGTGCCGCCCTTCATCCTGGGAGGGGTCCGGGAGCCCGGGCCACATGCTTAGTTTTAAATGGCCTTTGCGTGTGGGGGTGTTAAGGACCTGCTTGAGAATGGATGAGTTCCTGTTGGCCTCTGTGTTGTCACTCAGATGGTGCCATTTCTTGGTGTGAGGGATGTGGTCCTGCCGTGTAACTGCCCAGTGTGCTGGGTGCATCTGTTGGCCGTGTGGACTCCTCTTCCTAAACCAGAGGCCCAGCCCTGCCTTCTGAGGCCGCCCAGTCCTTTTCCTGGCAAGAGATAGCGCGCATGGGCTGGGGGAAAAGTAGGGTATTGGGTGCCACATGTGCCTGTAGGCAGCTTGGGCAGCTGTCACTGCCTTCCAGCTCCTTACTGGGCTGCGGTTCCTGACCCGAAGGGATCGTGGGGTGCAGAAAGTTCTGCCTGGCGGGGTCAGAACGTGGGACTCCGGCTTCCCCCTGAGAGTCCCAAGGGGAACCGAGGCAGGCCCTCTGGTGTCAGCCGAGCTTGCTGTCCTGCTGGAGTGGCAGCGTGGGGACTTTGCTTTCCTGGCCACCTGACAGCTTCGCGCAGCCGGCCCCACGTGCTTGCCCGCTCTGCCCCAAAGGCGCTCCTTGTGGTCTCTGCCAGCCCTGACCCTGCCGAGGGCGCAGAGAAGCTGAAGCAGAGCTGGGCGCCTCCCCACCCCTCCTGCCCTGCCTGGCACCTGCCGTCCTGAGGTCTGCATGGCGGACAGGCCCCCTTTCGGTCAGGTGGTGCTTGCTCAGGCCCTGCCTCTGGTCTCTGGGAACAGGGTGAGAGATGGCCTGGGCGTCCCTCTCTGCAAGCTGCTGGCCACGTGTAGGGGGAAATTGGGAGGAAATTGGCAAAAACCCCAAAACTGGGAAAATGGCTTTTGAAGATCTGGTTTGTAAATTAGAAATTTAGGGAACATGAAAGTAACTTGGTTGGACGTTTGTACAAAACCCTTCACAAATCCCCTGAATCTGATTGGACAGTTGGCCTCAAAGGTGATTGGCCCAGGCCAGTTGGGGCGAGCTATAGGAGGAGCTGCACTGCGGCAGCTTGCTCCCTCCCTCTGTCATGGACCACCGACTAGACAAGAGCTCTCTCTCTGTCTGACCACTGACGAAGCAAGAACTCTCTCCTCGTGACCACCGAGACCAACTAGACGGTGCTCTCAAGGAGTGACAGACTACAAGCAAGCTGAGGACAGCCTCTTGGACCCAGCACCAAGAGGCAGAAGCTGAGGACAGTCTCTGGTCCCAGTGCCAGAGGCAGAAGAGCCGTGGATGCCCCCTGGAGCTGCACCACTTAGGCTGCTAGCACTTGTTATAGCTGTACACTTTGGGTTTTCTCTGCCGGCATTTCCGAAGGCCGCAGGTGTCCGTGCCCCTCACCCAAGGGTCCCGAGTGAATTGTGTTTAGTATCTGTGTGCGTGGTGGCATCTCCTGTCTGAACATCCGGGCCGGACAGGGAGGTGCGCACCCCTTAGTGTGCGTGGCCACAAGTGTTTAGTGTGCATGGCGGCATCTCCCATCTGAACATCTGGGCTGGACAGGGAGGTGCGCACCCCACATAGCGGTGGTGCCCGGACAGGTGCCCCACAGCCACGGCCACGGGGAGCAGCCAGAGCGGCCACCCCCCACTGGCCTGTGCCCCAGGGCTATGAGTGGTATTGGGGTCTTGAGGGTGAGAAGCTCATCCGATGGCAGAGAGCCCTGCAGCCCCCACCCAGGGCAGACGCCTGGAGCCCGCACAGCGGGTGGTACAGAGCGGATGGAGCAGGGCTCCTGGACAGCTGGCATGTGAGGGTGGCCGGACGAACGTGGGCTGCTCTGTTCCTTGGACTCTAGGATTCAGGAGTGCATTTTCATCATCAGTATCTCGGAAAGAGAGGCGCCAGAGAAGGGTGGTCACTGCGGCTGGCCACTCTGTGCTCTGGGTGCCTCTCCGGCGGTCTGATGCCATCCTGCGGGAGAAGACACCGTCAGCTGTGGCTCAGCTGGGCCCCAGGGCCTGCAGGGCCAGTGCCGTTCCCAGGGCCCTGTGGGGAGATTCATGACTTGAACCCAGGCCTGTGCTGTGCTGTCCTGGTTCTCTTTTGCTCTCGGGCCTCGGTCCTCCTCTGTGAAACAAGGTCCTGGCCTGCAGCCCCGAGCGCGTCTGTGGGACCGTGCAGCGGGCTCAGCGAGGAGGGCGTCCAGCTAGTGCTGGAGATGGTGTGGAGGGTGGGTGCTGCTTGAGCCTGGTGCCTAGGGGACACCCACGTGCCTCAGGGGCCAGGTGGGAGCAGTTCCTGGGCCTGGAGAGAGGTGGATACAGGGAGAGGCCTGGAGCGCCTCTGAAGAGTGGAGCTGCCTCCCAGTGGTGCCAGCCGGGAACATGGCAGGAGGTGCCCTGCTGGCCACGTCCTGGTCAGCTGCACACGCCCACCTCCCCGGGCGCAGAGGGGACCCTGTTTGCGATGCTGCATGCACAGACGGCGGCGAGGCGTCGGCTGGCTCCCCAGAGCCTGTTTCCATTCTGGGCAGCTGCCCCATACTCTGCCATGGCCCCTCCCCAGCTTCCTGGGTCCCCCCCACAGGCCTGCCTCCCTCCCAGGATGTGCGCTGGGTCACACAGCGGGGGCGGAGGCCATGAGTCCTCAGGCTGTTAGCCCACTTCCTCCCCATCTTTTTGGCACTGGCATTTTGAAGTCTTGGCTGTGTATATTGTAGGGTGTGGTGCTGTTTAGACTATCCTGGAGGTTGCTTAGTGGTTATTTCCAGCTAGGTATCTGGGGCAGGAGTGCCACTAGGGCGAGCCTGGGGGCCCTCAAGCCCCAGCTGAGGAGGCCAGGGCCACCCCAGGAAGCACATGTCCCCACTGGTCATTTTTGTTTTTTTGCGGGACTAGGGGTTGAACCCAGGGCCTTGCGCCTGCATGCTCTGCAAGTGCTGGACCACTGAGCTGTATCCTCAGCCCATTTTTTTACTTTTTGACACAGGGTCTCACTAAGTTACGCAGACTGCCTCTGGTCTTGAACTTGAGATCCTCCTGCCTCCGCCTCCTGAGCCACTGGGATGACAGGTGTGCTCCACCTGCCCGGCTGGTCCCCACGGGTCTTGAGGTGGGCGTCTCCATCCACATGTGAGGCTGTTCTGAGGTCTTCAGTGACATCTCAGACAAATCTGCCCGTTTTTCTCTTTTGTTCCTGATTTTTGAGGGTTTTTCAAGTATTAGGATGACAACCGTGATGCACATTCCGGATGTTTTCAGTCATTTTGGTGCTTTTGGTTTTGCCATGCAAAAGCTGTGGCAGCAGACCTTCCTCTTCCTAAAAGCTGTATTTGGATGTGAGTCATACTCCATCTTCCCTCGTGGGCCTTGCCATCAGCGCAGCCGGTCTCCCTGGCAGGTCAGGCCTCTGGGTGGCGGTGGGGCGGAGCAGCCTCTGAGCACAGCAGGGGTCTTTCTGACATTCAGGTCTGCTTTTAGTCTCTTTCAGGATTGTCTTACCAAACTTCTCCTCTTACAAAATTTTTGCATTAAAAATGTATGTGTTGCCCTCACAGTGGGGTTTCCTTTCCCAGCCTGTCTGTGATTGGCCGTTGCTGTGTGTGATGCTGCTGGGTTTGTGTGTTGACCGTGTAACCTGCTGCTCATCCTGGGCTCTGTGGTTTGCTTCAGTTCCTTCACTGCCTCTCTGGGTTCATCATCTGCATGGAGGCGGCTCTGCTTGTCCCTCCTGAGTTCTGGCTGCAGGGTTCTCTTTCCCTAGCTTGATCCCTGCTCCCAGGGGGTTACACGTTGTTGTTGTTAGGTGCCGTCAAGTCTGTGTCTGACTCATAGCAACCCTATGTACAATAGGCAGAACACTATTGTCATGCTTCTCTGCTGTTCATAGGGTTTTCAATGGCAATTGCTCTTTTTTTTTTTTTTTTTTTTTGCAGTACGGGGAGTTGAACTCAGGGCCTCGCGAGTGCATGCTCTGCACGTGCTGGACCACTGAGCTGCACCCCCAGCCCATTTTTTACTTTTTGAGACAGGGTCTCGCTAAGTTACGCAGACTGCCTCTGGTCTCGAACTTGCGATCCTCCTGCCTCCGCCTCCCCAGCCGCTGGGATTACAGGTGTGCGCCACCA